>CABEEJ010000093.1:127159-170441 GCA_901482245.1 Timema douglasi
CCCCAAAAAAAAACAACTTGAACCCTCCACAGGTTTTTACGTTTTGTTTTTTTCTGCAAGAGTATACTTCCTGTAAACACAATAAATGAAAAAACGGCAAGTAATACGTCGTTATCCATGGCTAGAAAGGTGTAGATTGATTAAAAACTAGCGGAGAACCCAGAATGTTTGTCCAACAAGTAAACGACAGTAAACGCAGCTTACTTTTCTTCGTGTGTTGTCTCCCAACATGTTGGGTGCAGCTTGTTACATAATAAACGATACTTTATACATACGTATAGTTTTGTGAAATGCGACGAGAAAAATTAATGAAATCTCCCCTTTCTTAAATCTCTGGTTCCAGCAGGATTGTCGCCCGCCTATTTAAAACACTCAAGAGAATCTTGTGGCAGACGTCCAACGACCACAGTCAAAGCAAGAAAGCTGTACACAACGCAAAAAAAACAACATAACATGACTACATAAACACCACACTAACTCTCTTTTAATTCCTGCTTTCACAAATAGGAGCAGCACTGTCCGAATCAAAATACCGTGTATTTAATATCTTGAACATCATATCTGTTGTTTTTTTTACCGCGTCATTCTGTCCGTCTACGCTATCCATATTTAACTACACTAATGGAGTAGTGAGACAAAAAAGTGTTGAGAAGAAGTTTACCCCCATTTTCATGGAGAGAACGAGGGGAACCACGAAGGAAAAACACCCTCAGTATACCAGCTGGGATTCAAACGGGTAGACCAGACTAGACGTACTTGATGATAGGTCTGCGTGCGTACCGATGTGGATCCAAGCTAATGTACTTAAGTAACTTTGTATTTTGGTATAACTTGCACCGTATTATCTAGTTTCACCATGGCACGAAGGTCAAGCTTCTAAACCCGCTAAGAGTGGTTTTTTTTCTAAACGTTTTCTCATTCTTCCTCCATGCAAACACTGACGAATTTATTCTAAAACTCTACCTTTATCATCCCTACCCTATTTGTGTGAATGTGAGTAGTTATTGAACTGATACTAAGAAGTGATGGAATTAAAAATAACATCACTAACATCTTCACAATTTCACTTTAATGGAAGCCAAATTTAATTTTCTAATGGGGTATTAAATGAAATGTATTTCCAAACTGGATGGTGCTTGGCTGCTCTTGTCCACTTGGCCCTCAAAGTCCGGCACCAGTAATTATATCCTAATAACTTAGCTAATTACGATAAACATTTGATTAGTTTTTTAGTCCGCTTTCCCTCGTTAAAGAATTTGCCAATAAATTTTTTGTAAGCTACAAAAGACGTTTTATAACAAAATATTGACCCTCAAACCCATTCATAGTATTTTTACATTTAGTTCAGGAGTTACAGGATGGGACCGAAACAATTAGACGATTTATTAGTAACTTGAAAATTAACACTTTAATTCACTAGCTAAATAGAATTAAACTACATACTATACTTTTACACATTTTGAAGATGATATCACACAGGTGAGCTCACCTGGACGTCAGGTAAACCTCAACACGTTGTCCCCTACTTGTTATATTTACTAAATTTGAAGTGATCATAGTTTACTCTAAGAAAAGATTGTAATCTGATAACATCAAATAAAATTGCATTTTTTTCTGGCTTTGTATATTTTGACACTGAATTACTGTTCAATATTATTTATGCTTTCAAATGATAATGAGAATAATAATTTAATTTAAAAAACTTACATTATTAGTATCTTTATAGTAAAATTGAGAAGGTCACGTGGATAGACAGGGTGACAAATAAGATGTCCTAAGAAGGCTGGGTGAAAAGAGAACAATTTTGGATGTGATTCTTCGGTGCATATCAAAGTGAATCGGACATATCCTTAAGAGGAAGTAGGAACTGTCTTATGCTCTACGTCATTCAAGGAAAGCTTGAGGGAAATATAAGCTTAGGAAAGAGGATTCAAATATTATATGACTTGAAGGAAAGAAGAAAATTCAAGGAGTTGAAGGAGGAGGCAGAGGACGGGGTGCATATGCGGTCTTAGTTAATCGACAATAGAAATGAATCTGTCGTAAAACAGAGCAGCTAGTAATAATAATAATAATAATAATAATAACAACCTATTTCAAGTATCCATTACTACCTATGGGAGAACCCATCTTTAAAGCTTATTTAAACACATCATTACCAACATTGATTTAAAAGCAGACAGTAAATTACAATAATAAAATTAGCATCGTCTAGTCACAAGATCAGAAAATGAATAATCTATTACCTTCAGGCTGGAAATTAGCTTCTTTCTCTGTGAAAATTTTCAGTTTACAAATTGTGTTTTTATATGAATTTAAATTGCTACAAAATAATGTGTATGTAACAAAGTGGAATGTTTCCCCCTGTTTACTACTTGCCATAGTTATTGTGCCAATTAACGAGATCACATATTTACCCTTGTTTACTACTTGCCATAGTTATTGTGCCAATTAACGAGATCACATATTTACCCTTGTTTACTACTTGCCATAGTTATTGTGCCAATTAACGAGATCACATATTTACCCTTGTTTACTACTTGCCATAGTTATTGTGCTAATTAACGAGATCACATATTTACCCTTGTTTACTACTTGCCATAGTTATTGTGCCAATTAACTAGATCACATATTTACCCTTGTTTACTACTTGCCATAGTTATTGTGCCAATTAACTAGATCACATATTTACCCTTGTTTACCACTTGCCAGAGTTATTGTGATGATTAACAAGATTTAATATTTCTCCTTACCACTTGCTAGCGCTCTAGCGGCAAGAGTAGGAATTTAGGAGTGGTGATACATTCTTAAAAGAGAAGGGGGACAGGAGGGGAATCTTGGGTAAGCAGGGATGACGTCAAACAATTGTTTTTATGCCTGTAAAAAGAAAATTCGTGGAAAAAAAAGTAATTCATTTTGTTTAACTAACCATCCCTTTGTGGTGTAGATATATCATCGCTTTGCTTAAATCATGAGTAGGTTTACAAGGGCACTAAAACTTATGTAACCCCAGCAGCTGCCGTCACATGTTTCATTTACTATTCCTGAACGCCTACATTGATATCCTTGTTAAAATAAACATTTTGCAAAAAGGTCCATGTTTTAGAGTGACATAATAATTATATATACAAAAATCAGTGCTCTGAAACAACGCACAGTTAAATTACCCAATTTTATATCCATTCAACTTTATTATGATAATTTTTATTTTCATTTGTGTATGAAAATAGGGCATTGACTGACAAGACCAATAGGAAGACATAGACGCAGGTGGGAGGATAACATTAAAATGGACCTGAAAGAGATAGGGTCTAATGAGGTGGACTGGATATAACTAACTCAAGATAGGGATAGTGATTAATGAGGAACACTGGATATAACTAATTCAAGATAGGGATATGGTGTGATGAGGTGGACTGGATATAACTAACTCAAGATAGGGATAGTGATTAATGAGGAAAACTGGATTTAACTAGCTCAAGATAGGGATATGGTGTAATGAGGTGGACTGGATATAACTAACTCAAGATAGGGATAGTGATTAATGAGGTGTACTGGATAGAACTATCTCAAGAAAGGGATATGGTGTAATGAGGTGGACTGGATATAACTAACTCAAGATAGGGATAGTGATTAATGAGGTGTACTGGATAGAACTATCTCAAGAAAGGGATAGGTGTCGTAATTTTGTATGTGCGACAAGGAACTTTCGAGTTCCTAATGTCAAAGTAACTAAGTGAGTATAAAAGTAGATCTCAGGGATTGATAACAATCATAAATTGGATATATAAACTAAGTTTTCTTTAGTTTTTTTAATCTTAATAATTTACTTTAAACTTTTAATCGAAGTTTATCCAAAGCTTAATTACTTTCATGTTCTCACAACATCATTAGTAACAGAAGCACACGTGATTAAATATTCACATAACTTGAGTCCAGCTCGTATTGGTGGGCACGTGGACTAAACTGAGGACTTTCTTACCGGGGACAAGGGGATCAGGGTTTGAATCCCAGCTGGGTGTAATGATAGTTCCCACTCTTCTAAATGTTTTCCCACTCTTCCTTCTTACAAATATGGAACCATTTTCTCTAAAACTCAAAACTTCTTTATCCCTACCCTATAAGAGTATTTTAAAGTGGGAATGAAGGGAACGTGAGTTAAGACCAGTAATTTAGCAGTCAAAAAAAATAGAAACACATTTTTAGGCCAAAATAAACCGACTAGTTTTTTTTATCATCGCATCTTACTACCTGTTCAGATTATATGCCTATGTACTAATTACACTAATGGGCCAGGGATTAGGAAGGATTGGTTTAGAGGAAATGCACCCGCATTTGCATGGAAGGAGAGTGGAAAACCATTTAGGGAAAAAAAACCTCAGTGCATCCGACTGAGGTCACACCCCAATCTCCCCATCTTAGGCAGACCAACTAGCTCTCCAGTAGAAACTTAGGGCTTAATTTTCTTCACGTGGTGATATCAACAGTTGTTGAATACATGTCATGAGCATAGCGGCACTAGATGATACACTTTTTAAAATTAAGATAAAAAGTTTTCGTCAAATTCCAAGACACGCTTAACAGAGATATTCAAGAACTGTTGAGGTCAACATGTGAAGAAAATTAAACTCTATGTTTGTACTGGAGCAATATTTTATTCATTTTAACCTAAAAAGTGTTGCTATAAAAACTACCAAAAACACATCTTAGCTTGCGCCCCCTACATCCCTACCTTAATGCGCATGGATCAAACAGGTAATAATAAGCAGTACTTTTTTTGCTTTAACATACGTCAGTAAATTAAGGAACAACATTGTAAGACGATTCTTCCCTCCTCTATTCGAGTAAAACGAAATTAGGAAAATGTACACAAAAGAAACGAAAAAATAAAGAGCACAAGAAGTTTAGTGTATTAGGGGGGGGGGAGANAAGAAGTTTAGTGTATTAGGGGGGGGGGGAGAGAATGGTGTGGGTTAACCCCTCCATAATACTCGAATATAACCGCGAAATTAAAGTTCGGTTGAAAAAAGAGTGTGTTTGTGCGTGCGCGCACGCGTGTGTAACTGGTGGGTGGTAGGGTTGTCGAGACGCCTGGAGGGATGGCGGGTGGGGGGAGGGGAGGGGGGCTCGCCATTTTTGGCTGCCCGTAGGCTCGGGAGGCTACGGACAGGATTACCTCCGCAGTGCATTGCAGGCTTTTCATCCCGGCACTCCGTGACGTCCCTCCATCGACTGGGATTCAGGCAGGTAAAAAAAAAAAAGTTTTCAATTTTATACGAGATATCAACCACTAACCTTAAATCTTCCTTCCCCCGCTGATAATGTTATTATTATTGTGAGACTTTTTAACTACCCACTGTTTCTTATAAACTTACTAAATATGTCTGAGAGTATGTATATTTAGTGCGTTTTTTCCCTACATAATGCAGCTATCCTGTAGATGTTTGGTAATAAACTAACCTTTTACCCAATCAGAAAAAAAAAGTGTTTTGTTATTTAAACTTCCTTAAGCCCAAGTTCCTCTTCAAAATTCAATGTCATTAATATATGTTTAATTCAAGATTTTAACAAAGGTATTTATGTATTTTGTTTTGTTTACTAAGTTCTATTTATATTTTAACCTATTACACATTATTTATAACAAAAAAACTCATATTTGAATTGCTTGGAACAAAAGCCAGGTAAGTGACACAAAAGTCTTGTTAAAAAAAAATGACAATCAAATGTAACCATAAATTTGGAATCACAAAATAATATAATTTTCGTCTCATAGATCGCAGCAAACTTGTCTTATTTTCCTTCTAAGTCAGTGTAATATGTGCGTACATCTAGAATATCTAGTTAACTGGGTTTCGGAAAGGTCACTCATTTTATTTTGGTTCCAAGTCCCTTACAGGTACCTTAACTATAAATTAAAATATTTAATTTAACATAATATTAGTATTGAATCAATAGACATGAATTTTAAATAATTTCAAAGTATGACATCACTATGACAAAGGGCTTATTTAATTTTCATTTTATCTGATTTTTAAAATATAAAATTGTAGCCTTCTTAGGTTTTTTTAAAATAAAAATGTCAGTGAGATGGTTAGTAGATTAATTAAAGCAGTCTGTTTAAACGGGCTATATTAAAAATATTCGTTACAAAGTTAGTAATCATTAAGAGTTTATCTATATACTTCAAATTGTGATTTACTGCTATTTTCTCATTAATACTTAACACCTTGTTTTATGCACAATTTATTATGCTTAGTTTTATCAGAGTGTTTCCATTTTATACTTTATCATTAAATTATTTAGCAAATGTACTAGAAACTAATTTAGGATGAAACAATATCCATCCTGTAGTGCCTATAGTATTTAAATAGGAACAGGAACAAAAATAGTCAACCAATATATTTAGGTTCACTCTAGTATATGATCACCGAACACAAAATAATTACATCCAGTGATCTCAGTTTCTCAAAGCTAACGATCTTATTTCATGATAATAAGAGGCTAGTTCCTTTTAACGGAGTTACCCTTACCCTAGTACACCATCTGATCTTAGTCCCTAGTTGGATTCCTAAAGGTGGGTTACATCATTGGGTTAAGACATACGCCTTTCTTTTAACAGACACATAAAATTCAAAGAATTGTAGCCCCTGTAAGAATAAAATCTCTTTCCACTCGTACAGAAATACAGAGTGGGGTTGCCTATACTTAAAAAATCAAGGCACAGATGACCGTTGCGCATGCGCGAGGAAGAGAGAAAAAACAGCGGCCTTAGTAGCATAGCCACGTACTAAGTATATTCCAGGGAGCTTCATTACGGATTTTTTTAATCACTGCGCCTTACCACCTGTTCAGGTTATATGCCTATGTACTGATTACGCTAATGAGTTAGGGATAAGAAGGATACATTTAGAGAAAGTGTACCCACATTTGCGTGGGGGAAGAGTGAACCATACATTTTAAAAAAAGACCTCAATACACCCGAGTGGGATTTGAACCTCGATTTTCCTGTCATCGGCAGTCGAGTCTAACATTAGAGTACTGCCTTAAACCATGCGTTCACTGAAGCAGGTCAGATTAAATTACACATATTATATATTTTATAATATAGTATATGTAATGTGTATATTGTAAATATTCCTGAACTTTTGTGCGAACTATATTTTGTCAATTACACCATATTTAACGATTCTGGCTCAACTTTCAATGTGTTTAGCAAAGAAAATTACATTCACATAATCTCGTATAAAATGCGGCCGACACGTTCACAAGAAAGTTTTGCGTTTTTGACTAATCTCCACCAGCGGGGACTGCACGTAAATTCTTCTTAGAATAAACAAAGAAATATAAACTATTTTTTTTCTCTCCTCGTTTCACTACTTGTTCGAGTTGCACTTCTATACATTAGTAACATCAATATAGAAGAAATGAGGAAATATACTCGAATTGGAGGGGAGAAAGAGTGAAAAACCATCCAGTAAACTAAAACCTCATTAGAACCCGGCTTTCAAAACCAGACATTCCCCTTCACTGACAAGCCACCTGGTTGAGCTGGACATTAAAACTGCGTGTCCACGGATACGGTTTGAAGATACATTAATAGATTACTTATAATCAATGGATTCACTCTCCTTTCACCCCTTTGCGCCTTGTACTTACTTTGTAAACAACACTTTCTGACCAATATCTACTGAAGTTGTACCCAAACTGTGGTCCGCGAGCCTAATTTTTGGTGGGTCGCGAGAAGTTTTTGAATTGTGAAGATATTGTAACTAATTTAATGAAAAAATAAGAAAGATAAAAAAAGTAAAATAAGGGTAAAAATAAATCATAAAATATATGGATACGGGAAACGGGTTTCATGCTCGTACCTACGGTGTGGACGTAAATGCCGTCATCAATATAAATTGGTAACAAAGGCATCCTTTGCAAATACCTCATTATGAGAAAATATATAATTATGTTTGGTAAAATTATATTCAATAATAAATTGAAAACACAATATTAAAACAAAATATCTCCTCCTCCTATCTGTCATTATTATGATTATTATTATTATTATTATTAACACTGCTTCTTACTACCCGTTCGGGCTATAAGCACTTACGCTAATGTGTAATGGTAGGGTGATTGTGAGATAAAATGAAGGACCTACAGCTTAACGTAGAATCCAAACCACGGTGGAGGCCTGGCATACCATGCATTCACAAGTTGTGATTAATACACGTTATGTCAGAGGTGAAGGAATGGTTTGGTTATCAGATAAATCTGTACCGGGACCGAGGATTGACCCCGGACCCCCTGCACAGAAGTCTGACACCTTACCCTTGGACCATCAGGTCACCCTTATCCTATCTAAATGTCTATTAAAGATAGATGAGGCGTGAAAGTTTTACGTTATAAAAATTGTCTCATGGTTCTAAAAGGTTTGCTAGCCACTGGTTTAATGTATTTGGTGATGAATTCAATTCGTTCAATAGAACCTGACTTATGATCACAACAATCTAGTGTAGTGGACGTATTCTTCTGTAGAAATTTGAAACATGTGCAACAAGTAGCACCCACTTTTAACTATAGGCATACTACAACTGATGGTAATTTGAATTAAGACAATTTGCACTTACTACGCTTTTCAATCGCCCTCTCGCTCTTAACTGGAGGCACTTATTTCGCAGAAACGACAACACAGCGATAAGACGCTAAGTACGGCTTGTTTCACTGTCCAGTGATTTGTATGTTTACCCTTTTTTGATATACAAGGCATAGAGTGTTTAATTTCAGCTATACCAAACCCTTCCTTCACCTCTGACAAGACATCTTGTGAATGTGAGGAATGCCAGGCCTCCACCGTGGTTCGGATTCCACGTTAAAGCTGTAGGTCCTTCATTTCATCTCACAATCACCCTTCCATTACACATTAGCGTAAGTGTGTATAACCCGGACGGGTAGTAAGACGCGGTGCTAATAATGATAATAATAATAATAATAATTTCAGCTATAAATGTGCTATCTACGATGATTAGTTCCGTATATTATGATTACAGTGCAGTATATTCATCTATAGATGAACAAAAATGCTTTGCTTCGATTTGTGACGAGTTTCAAAACATGACAGTGGCCTGGAACCTTAACTGTCTTACGTATGAGGTATGCCTGTACTGCGTTTGACTTGGTTACCTTCCTCGGTGGCCACATTGCCTAAGATGTCACTATCGCAATTATACTAGATTGCCGATGACGGGGAGATCGAGGTTCGAATCCCATTTGGGCGTACTTATAGTGGTTTTCCATAAATGATTCTCCACTCTTCCTCCACGAAAATGAGGTTACACTTATTCTATATTCAACTTTATTTACTTATATAATTAATATGTTTCGAATTGTATCCGAATAGAGTATTTTAAAATGAAAATTTTTGTATAGAAGATTTTATTTAGATGTTATTAATTTCAAATCGAATACTAAGCTAAATGTTATTTGCATCACGTGACTCAACTTTATTTAAAACCAATTTTTCGCGTCTGCGCAATGACTTACGCCGTTAGTGGGCGGACTGTAGAAATAACAAGTTTCCTAGCACTATATCCCAGGGGAAACTTGAAGTTATTTATACAGGTCTGGAAATAGTTTGGTGGTCTCTCTGTTCTACTTACATTCATAGCTCGAGGCTCCCTTTCCTACACACAGCTTGATCCCAAAGAGGTTCCTAGTGCAGAACATACTTGATTTATGTCAAGTTGGAAAGAATGAAAACTTGAATATCAAAGATTATGGGCTCTGATCTTATTTGAATCAAGGGTCGTAGCACAGTTCAATTTTAATAGAAAGGGACTTTTAGGAAATACAAACTTTTTTTACTGTCAAAATTGATGGCATTTTACTAAATACTATTATTGTTATTTTATAGATATTTATGATATGACAGCTGTTGACCACATGACCTGATATAGGAAATTAGATCTAATGACTTTTCGAGCTGTCAGATAAGGCTTTTCCTATGAAAATGTGACAAAACGCTCATCGCTAGGATTGAATGACACACATTAATTTGAATGAGAGCCTCACATATTTAATAATTATTTTATAAAAGATAGTAATTTTTAGTGTTTTCGTAGAAAATTTAAAACAATTTCTTGTGTATTTAGTCGTTTTATTTAGTGCACCTCATTTTAATTCAAGTTTCGGTTGTTTGTAGTCTACATGAACTATTTCTATGGATATAATAATTAGAGGAGTAAATTATGAGGGAAATACGCCAGTATTCTCAAGGAGCGAGTGTATAAAACCACTAATGACCCTTACCCCTGATCCCTCCATCAATGAAACCTGTCGGAAATGAACCTTGGCCTTTAGGGTCAGGGTCAACTCATATATTAGGTGAAGCTAAGCAGTCACCTATGGCACAAAGGTTCTACAAAAAACAATGTAATTATTTTTAGTATTTAAATTTAGTTATTTAAATTTAATAAGCTAATAATTTCCAGGTATATATTCAATTCTATCAGAATTAATAAAGGGATGTGTTGAAATTTTAGAAATAGAAATTCATATACGGCTTGGTCCCATATGGAACCACAATGTCTTACTACAATAATAACCATTTTCATAAAGGAGATAAAACCGAGTTTATTGATTATAGAGATATCTCACTTCTACCAACATGCTACAAAATTTTATCCAATACAATATTAATGAGATTGATGCCATATTCAAAGAAAATAATTGTGGATTATCAGTATGGATTTCGACGAAATAGATCAACGACTGATTAGATTTTAACAATTCGGTAATTATTAGGGGAAAAAAGTGAGAATAAAACATGACGGTTAAAAAGGCCTAAGATTCAGTTAAAATAAACAAATTAATTGAAATTTTAGCTGAGTTTGGGATACCAAAGAAAACTTGTGTTGGATGACACTTATCAAATAATTTCTAAATACATAATAGGTTGAAACAAGGAGATGCATTTCCGACACTAAACGGTACAATTCAGATAATGGACACACAGATGATTTAGATTTGTTGAGCAATAGTAAGGGAGCTGTTGCAAGAAATGCAGACATTTTATTAGATTAGACAGTTGTAAGTTTTAGAAATGAACGCTGAAAAGTCCAAATATATGATCACGCCGAAAACAATGATTAGGGATGAGATTTAGAGATTACTGCGAACAACATATCATTTTACAGGGGTAATAATATTTAGGAACAATTTGAACAAGCAATAAATATAATTATTTCTAAATAAATGGAACACATCTAGGTATTTTACCTGACATTAGAAATATATATATTTTTTAAAAGATTGATTAATAACATAATAACTTTTATGGTTTTATGACATTCGGAGCCACTTTGTCGGTGGATAGCCCTGATATTTAATAAAAGGCTTTGAAAAATATTTCTAAGAAAAGGAAGGGAAGAAGGGATAATATTTCGGCACATGTTGATTAAGGGCAGGAGAAGACGGGGAGCTTGAAATTAATTGTTGAGTTTTTGTNATTGTTTAGTTTTTGTTTCCCCCCCCCCCCCCCAGAGTTCTGACACATTATTATTATTATTATTATTATTATTATGCATCACACAGCGAGTGCTGTTTATTTATATTATACAGAATATAACTGGGGCGCAAATTTTAACTATAATTTAGGGTGCATAAAACCCTTATGTGGTTTAGGGTCAGGAGTGTGAACTACTGCATCAATGCCTACCTGCTTTCGTTTAGTGTGAAGAAAAAATGTTGACTTTACCAGGATTTGAAACCTAATCTATAATGTGATTTTAATTAATCATCTGTAGATCAACCAGAAATGATCTAAATTCATGGCCCTGGTTCAAACTGTATTCCATCCAAGGAGGAATGTTCCTTCCCTTCGACGAATCATTCCTTTTGGTAACGGGAGAAACAGTTGAAAAGCTCACCGGTTCAGTGAGTGAATTATTGGTGTAACCTGGCAAGAAGCGATGTTTGGAACTGAACTGTGGTGTGGAAAGGACCACTGATCCTAAAAATACTCGACCCAAATATACATCACGACGACTAACCAACACTTGACGTGGACGAGAGCCAAGATCTTCCCAACTTCATGCAGGGACCAGAACTGGATCATGACTAGCAGTAGGCAAAGAATGATCAAAATAATAAAACTTGGTGCAGAGAATAGCACTTATAAATCATGAATAACAGTAGGCAATGAATGATCAAAATAATATTAACCTGGTGAAGAGAATAGCACTTATAAATCATGAATAACAGTAGGCAAGGAATGATCAAAATAATATAAACCTGGTGCAAAGAATAGCAATTATAAATCATGACTGGCAGTAGGTAGATAATAATAATACAACTTGGTGCAAAGAATAGCACTTATAAATAATGAATAACAGTAGGTAGGGAATGATCAAAATAATAAAACTTGGTGCAAAGAATAGCACTTATAAATCATGAATAACAGTAGGCAAGGAATGATCAAAATCATAAAACTTTGTGCAAAGAATAGCACTTATAAATCATGAATAACAGTAGACAAGGAATGATCAAAATAATATAAACCTGGTGCAGAAAATAGCACTTATAAATCATGAATAACAGTAGGTAGGGAATAATCAAAATAATAAAGCTTGGCGAAAAGAATAGCAATTATAAATCACGAATAACAGTAGGTAGGGAATGATAAAAATAATATTAACCTGGTGCAGAGAATAGCACTTATAAATCACGAATAACAGTAGACAAGGAATGATAAAAATAATATTAACATGGTGCAGAGAATAGCACTTATAAATCACGAATAACAGTAGGTAGGGAATGATAAAAATAATATTAACCTGGTGCAGAGAATAGCACTTATAAATCATGACTGGCAGTAGGTAAGGAATGATCCTAAACTTGGTGCAGAGAATAGTACTTTTGAATCATGATTAGTATTAGACAAGGAATGATCAAAATAATCTAATCTTGGTGCAGGGACCAGGACTTATAAGTCCTGACAAGGAACAGACAAGGAACTATCATCCTCTTATAGAAACTTTGAGAAGGGACTACATTCCTATTCATCACTATCAAAATGCGTTTTTAAAGGTAATTAATTGGGACTTTATATCAAATTTATATCTTACTTCCAATACACGTGTTATAATACTTTTTATCGAGACCTACATTATTTCCAGATAACATATTAGATAGATACGTCGTTTAGAATAAATACAAACTTTCTTAAACCCAAGTAAATTAAATTTGATCATATAATTTTTAATATGGTAATTTAATTATATTGCATGACGACAAGGAACCACTATTCAGTGAACTATATTTCCTTGTTGTTGTTGGGTAGAACAAATATAAAATAAACCTAATGCCACCTCTAACAATACAATGAATGCACTTAGTTCATAAAGTAAAATTACATTTTCTCATAGAGCTTAGAACTACCTTCTGTCACTACTAATAATCACCATAAAAGTATCAGTTTTTGACATTTTTGAAGAAAGAAATATTTCTAATCAAAACACTTCATCCAAGTTTTAAAACGCACAGGTTAAAACTTAAATATTTTTTATAATCCGTTCTTTTTCGTAACATTAGTTTGTACTTTGTTAAAACACCCTCCTATGTTTATAATAAGAATTTATTGGATTCCCCCCTCCCCTAATCAATCAGTTTATATTAAATTTAACTAAGCGTCCAAATGAGTACAAATCTATCACGTGTTATGTTTTGTAAAATATAAATAAAGAATACACATTTAATTTGAAGCATTAACTTTTTTTTATCATGACGTCTTACCACCCATTTGGGCTATATGTTGATGTTCTAATTACTCTAATGTGTTGGGGAAGAGTAAAGTTGAATTTATAGGAAGTGCACTCGCATTTGCGTGGATGGAGTGCAGAAATCCATTTTAGGGAAAACAACCCTCAGTACATCCGACCCGGATCGAACCTCAATCTCCCTGTCATCGGTAGTCTAATCTATTGCGAGAGTGGCACCTTAGACCATTCTTCCACTGAAGTGGATGAAACTGATTCTTTAGTTTAGGTAGATCAAAACGGTATCCGATTAAACTGCCTTTAACATATGTTAACCCACGTCAGTGGCCGAATGGTCTAAGAAGTCACCCTTGTGTTAGATTGTTCTTCTGATGACGAAAATATCGGAAATTGAACGTGATACACCTTACGGACTCTATAAAGTCAACTTTTAATAAGAAGGACCTGATTTGCAGCTGTCGCTTCTGATATTTAATATCAATGCTTTAAAATGAAGATAAAAAATGGTAAAATGCTATCAACGTTGACAACCAAAAATGTGTTTGTAAAAGGTCCTTTCCACCAAATTCCTACCATACATACCGTGTTGGTAAATGGTTCCAACATTTATCAGGATTATAAAAATGGAGTGTGTAGTAAGATTAAGTCTGATTTTAGCTAGTGATCTTGACAAATATCCCTCCTTGCTCACCTAAGTTGGTCCTATATCATACACCCCCAATGTAATGTATATTTTGTGGGCCATGTAGCTCATCTTGTTGGTTTTCTGCTCCACAGCGTGGTTGTTTTTCTCCCCGGTTGAGCATAACAAATCCCATCCGTCAAGATGGACGCGATCAAGAAGAAGATGCAGGCGATGAAGCTGGAGAAGGACAACGCCCAGGACAAGGCTGACACCTGTGAGGGTCAGGCCAAGGATGCCAACCTGCGTGCAGACAAGGTACAGTAATACCAACAGGTATCAAAACAGCGTCACTTGTTGGTAACAGCAACCACTGATAGAAAAAATAAAGGTTGACACCTTACATGGTTGGGTCGAGGGTGTCAAGTTGAGTTTTAAGAAGGATCAACATTAAAAAAACCTACTAAACAGGTTATTTCTGCTTCGCGATTTCGTAGTCACTTGTTCCTCACTCTTGACTGTCTAGTGTTGCTCTGGAATCAGTGGCAACACTGGATAACATTGTGTAGGGAGTTAATATCGGAAAACGGCGTTGTCATTTTTTGTTATCATGTGGTCGATCTCCTCTCAATACAAGATAAGTTTCGCAACGCTGCTTAGTCGAGGTTGCCAGTAACTCCTTGTTACCCCAGCACACCACCTTCAGACATAACTGAGAACGAGGATATTGGGCAACAGTTGACCGAGAGAGAAAGAGAGAGAGGGAAGATAAGACTGGTAGTTCTCTCAGCAATGATATTGGGTGTAGTAACGTGACGTGATTGGTCCTTGCAGGTGAACGAGGACGTGCGTGACCTGGTGAAGAAACTGGCCCAGGTGGAGGGTGATCTCGTCGCCACCAAGAACAATCTGGAGCAGGCCAACAAGGATCTGGAGGAGAAGGAGAAGAGCCCTCCAGAACGTGAGTACATCCTAGCTGCGAATGCGCATGCGTGGATGTTTGTTAGTAAGGAATAAGGAGACGATCAACGGATTAACTTCACGTCCGGTGTTTTCATTTTGTCACACAGGTCATTTCAACGTGAGATGAAAGAAAACGCGAGGTTGGATCCTTGATTTCACAGTTTTTATGGAAATATTGTTATTTTTTGAAAAATAAAATTTAAATACTTATTCAATAGACACGTTTGGATTAATTTTCTGCACTTAAAATCTCAAAAGTTCTTGATTCCCCCCCCCCCACACATTTATATAGTGGAACCCGCCTTGGCGGCGTAGTTGGTTAACGCTCTAGTTGTGTTGAGCTCGACTGCTGAGGACCGGGAGATCGAGGTTCGAATCTCGGTCGGGTGAACTAGGGGTGGTTTTTCCTCAATTATTTTCCACTCTCCCTCCACACAAATGCGGGTTCACTTCCTCTAATTCAAACTTCCCCATTCTTAATCCATTTGCGTAATTAGTACTTAAAGCGTATAACCCGAACGGGTAGTAAGACGCGGTGCTAAATAATAATACAAAAATTACCGTGGAATTTTAATAGGACTTTTTCTCATAATTTAAAAAAGTTTCTGTTGAAATTTTAAAATACCCATAAGCAATTTTCAAGAAATATTGAGATTACTTGGGCGTAAGAAATTAAACTAAACGTATCAGATAAATTAGTAGTCGATTTATTTTGACCAAAAAAAGGGATATTGTCAAAAAAAATGTGAAAATACTTTCGTTAACTCGCGTTACCTTTCCATCCCATCTTGATCCTAAACTTGATCGTGATGAATTAATTAAAACTCATACAAATTTTAATATTAACATAACTGATAATTCAAGCTTAGTTACTTGTTTCTGTATGAAATATTTATGCACCCAAAAAAAATTACTTTAATCGTTAGGAATCGCTCTTGTCCATAAAAAAACAACTACATTGCACTTAAGTCTATTAAATAATATTTCAGCCACCGTTAGTAGCGTGAGTGTACCACACGGTGGGCAAGGAAGAGTGCCGAACCAACGTTACCACAAACTAATCCCCATCTTTTACGCCAATAGTACATAAAAGCTGATAGCAGTTCTCATTAAAATATAAACGTGCCGTTGCCATGGAAACAAATGTACGTTCGTTGGTTAGAGATAGGGTCTTGCTCCTCTGTCCATACACTTCCCTAGTAAATATTAGCATCTTGTAAACACCCCCCCCCCCCTTGAATGGCAATTACTAAAACTACTTGCACCCTTGTGATAGACTAGACTACCGATGACGGGGAGATCCCGATCGTCTGTACCGAGGGTGCTATTTCCTAAATGGTTTCCCACTCTCTCTTTCTACACACAAATGCGGCCACACTACCTCTAAATTCAACCTTAACTCATCCCCAACTCATTAAATTAATCAGTACATAAGCATTAACCCGAATGGGTAGTAAGACGTGGTGCTAAAAAAACTATTTGTGAAATGAGAACTATATTCCACTCTGGGAACAGTTATTGAATAGCTATGTAATTACAGGACCGACTCTGTGGTCTAATACTCACAGCTTCTGGCTACATATATTGAAGTTCCGGGTTCAATCCCTGGCACTTCCAGATTTTTCTGTCAAACACTGGGTCTAAAATGGGGTCAAACTCAGCCTCTTCGGGACAAACTAGGAGCTAATTGAACGAATAAGTACTGGCTTGGGTCTAGAAAACTGAGATTTACAGCCGTAGAGCTCATTGTGTTGACTGCATGACATCCTATATATACACAAGTTTGCACTATCTTAGCCAACAGACGGCGTCTGCTTAGTTGGTATGGTTTGATTGCGGAACGCTATGGAGCTATGTTAATTACAGTGTTTTATATAATGTTTTAGGCACATAAATTAACTCTTTATAATCACCCAGAATCTATTTTTGTATTTATCTAATTATTTGAGCTATGTGGGCGATTAAACAACATGGACTTGAGACTAAAGTAGTTTTAAATTAACTAACCACATTAACAATAAATCTCAATAAAGCCTCATCCAACCAAAACTAAATTCATAACGAATTTAAAAATATATATAAAAATTGGTTTGTTGTTAGCAGTCGATGGTAAAATACCTTAGAGTGCAGTTATAAAATAATGACCTTCGTTGAGGTTCAAATTCCATGACTATAAAATCTTAGATGTGCTCAACTCTTTCATTACTTAAGCATTTAAAAATCTTTGTTCTATCTATTAAAATTAATAAAATAAAAACTTTATAAACCTACTAGATTTTGAAAATACTTAAAACTTAATGAAGATTTAAATTGAATGATTACTATTACACCTATAATATTCACAATCGATTAAAAATCACTCAAAATGGAAGATTTGTGTTAACAGGTCACTTAAAATACTAGAAAAATTATAATTTAATTTTCAAATTTGAACACAGTAAGCTTAATTAATAACAGCTGAGAAGTTTTATTTTGGTTGGATTGGATAATAAAAATGTGGTTTGTATCTCGGAGATCAACGTAACATGTTATTATTTTGTTATTAATAAAAATGGCATAATTTGACTACCTTCATGCAATTTATGGTGTGCTTTCAGAATGTTTGATATTAATTAGAAAAAGTCGTCCTGTTGAACATTTTTACAAATTGATCAGTGTGTGACCGTGTGTTTTTTAAACGTTTGCAGGCCGAGAGTGAGATGGCTGCACAGAACAGGAAAGTACAGCTCATTGAAGAGGATCTTGAGAGATCTGAAGAAAGGTCCAACACCGCCCTCACCAAGTTGGCCGAGGCCTCAGAGGCAGCTGAGGAGGCAAAGCGGTAAGCTTGTCCTAACCTTAAGAAGTATTACCTCAAAGCTCGACAGCTGATGCCACTTCACATAAAGATATATATATATATATGTGTGTGTGTATTTATTTATCACTGCCTCTTACTACCCGTTCGGGTAATACGCCTATGTATTAGTTACACTAATGCACTAGGGATTAGAAAGGTTTACTTGAGAGGAAATGTACCCACATATGCGTGGAAAGAGAGTGGAAAATCATTTAAAAATCACCCTAAGGGCATCCGACTGGGATCGAACCCCAATCTACCCTTCTATGAAGATATATTTTGACTCATACATCTAGGATACTCATCACCTGCCGCTCAATAACGTAACATATCGTTGGTCGCATGGTCTAACGTGTCACTCTTCGTGGATAGCTGGTGACGAGGATATTGAAGTTCAAATATCGGCCGGATGTATTGCGGGTGGTTTTTACTAAATGATTTCCCTCTCTTACTTCACACAAATGCAGATACATTTCCTCGTAAATTAGAGCTTTCCTTTCCTAAGTCCACTAGCGAAATTAATATATGTGTATAACCGGAAAGGGTACTAATACGCGCTGAAAAAAAAAGAAGTGGAAGACAAAATATACCAATGGTAGCGCTGAATAATGAAACCTACACGATCATCACCCTATACGTTGTCATGTGGTTTTAAAGAAAGAAAAACAAGTGTGATATAATACCACAATTAAAAAATATATAAATATGTTCAATTAAATGGTTTTCCACTCTCCCCCCACGCAAATGCGTATTCACTTCCTCTAAGTTCAACCTTCCCAATTCTTAATCCATTAGTGTAATTATTACTTAAGCGTATGAGCCGAACAGGTAGTAAGACGCGGTGCTAAATAATAAATATAGGAAAGAAGAACAAAATTAGGATTTTATTCCTCTTATAAAAAAATCTTTTTAACGGAGGGATTGTGTGAATATGCTGAGATAACACTATTCGGGAGTCAATATTTGAATTTCATTTGAAAACACGTATTTGCTTAAAATATATTTCTGGTTAGATTAAATGTTCATTACAGTCTGAATTTACTAGGAAACATATCACCGAAGCAGTCGAATTTAATTGGAAAGTTTTTTTAAGTATACATATATTTAAAAAAACTTTCCAAACTACGTATGGAAACTACTTTATAGAAAATGGTGCCATTTTAATAGGAAGGGCATATCTGACAGCTAAAAAATTTACTCGATCTACTTTCACGTATTTATACTCAGATCATGTGATCTGTAGATGTCACTTTTGATAGATATTATATTTACTTATAAAATAACACTAATAAAATAATTAATTTTGGTTAATAATAAATATATATATATTAGTAACAAAAATTAATTATTTTATTAGTATATTTATATATATATTAGTAATAATAATAATACTAATATATATTAGTAATCAAAATTAATTATTTTATTAGTGTTATTTTATAAGTAAATATAATATCTATCAAAAGTGACATCTACAGATCACATGATCTGAGTATAAATACGTGAAAGTAGATCGAGTAAATTTTTTAGCTGTCAGATATGCCCTTCCTATTAAAATGGGACCAATTTCTATAAAGTAGTTTCCATACGTAGTTTTAAGTTTTTAGATGTCAACCATTTTGATAACAATATATGATAAGGACTCACAAATGTGGCATGGTAAAATGTTTCAAATAAACCTATTTCAGTGAGTTTGAAACCGTGTACTCGATAAAGCGAGCAGTATAAGACGTGCTGAGTACAGTCAGCACTTTATATTTTAATCAATAATGAGCTTTTTTTTATTTAGCACCACGTCTTACTACCCGTTCGGTTTATACGCTTAAGTATTAATTACACTAATGGATTAGGAATTGGGAAGGTTGAATTTGGAATAAGTGAACCCGAATTTGCGTAGAGGGAGAGGGTAAAACCATTTAGGAAAAACCATCCCCAGTTCACCCTATCAAGTTTCGAACCTCGATCTCCCCGTCCTCGGTGGTATAGCTCAACACGACTGGCGCGTTAGCCAACTACGCCACCGAGGCGGGTCTTCTTTTCTATAGTTTTTTTGTGTTTCTCTTTAAAAACCAAACCATTGCGTTCAACATAAGGTTGATTAATGTCATACTTTAAAGAATAGAGACCCGTCTAGCGGTCACACGGTCTATCGCGCTACTCTTGCAGTAGACTAGGCTGCCGATGACGGGGAGTTTGAGGTCTGAATCTCGATCGGGTGCACTGTGGGTCGTTTTCCAAACTGGTTTTCCACCCTCCCTCCATGAAAATGCAGGTACACGTCATCTAAATATAGCCTTCCTAATCCCTAAAACCATTAGCGCAATTAGTCAATAGGCGTATAACCCAAACTGGTAGTAAGAGGTGGTGCTAAAAAAAAGGAATAACTATGAGGAAGTTCATTAAGATGATGTGCACCCACATTAGCATAGAGGGGAGATTGGAATATCAAAGTGATAAACAAAAAAAATTGTAATACTTATTTGTGTGTACCAGGACAAGATTCGAACCTTGAACTCCACATGTTAACGCTTTAGTGCCAGTACTGGCTAACAGAGACTTGAAATATATTACCTAAGGAGATGGTACGATGAGAATACATTTAAAATAACTGAGCTGGTACTAAACTGTAGAGATAATGGAAGGCCCCATCTTGGAAATGAAACGTCATTCCCAGTAATGTCAGTTGAGCTCAAATCGCAGTCTCCCACGTCATAATAAGACGTACTGGCACATCGATTGATCCAAGGCCGTGGTATTGACATTAGGCCATGTTTGAACTCAAGTGATGATGTGACGATGTCCTCGATCCTGTCCCCAGAATGTGCAAGGTGCTAGAGAACCGCAGCCAACAGGACGAGGAGAGGATGGACCAACTCACCAACCAGCTGAAGGAAGCAAGGTTGCTCGCTGAGGACGCTGACGGCAAGTCTGACGAGGTTAGGAGTCTTCATTATATTAAGGGCTTATGGTAAAAGAACGGAGCAACGAGCTCATTATTAAAGGGGGAGGGGGGATATTCAAGAATTGCGGATGTACAGGAACTTTGCGTTATTTAATAAGTGATTTGTTATTCCAAAATAAGGCTCACTCCAAATAGAGGTGAACGGTATTTATCTACACGTCCCTGTAAGATTAAAATATCTTACTTTTAAGTTTTATCATTTTAAAGGGACGTTTAGTCATTTTTAGCGTAGCTCTATTGGAAATGGGGTTGTTCCGAGATCGGAGTAAATGGTTAGATACATGGCTCTAACCATCCTGAAACAAATAAAGTTATTTTCAAAAGGTTTACAACAGAAAATGTTAAGATATTTGAGGATATAGGTATTCCAGACGTAATTTTTAAAAAATCTCTTATTTGGGTTATTTTAGGTTAAATAGTTTAATTACTCTAGAGATGTCATTATTTTACATGTTGTCGCTATTTTCCGGTGTTTGATTCCTGGTGTTGTGGTGTTTAGGTGTCGCGCAAGCTGGCCTTCGTTGAGGACGAGCTTGAAGTAGCTGAGGACCGTGTCAAATCTGGAGACTCGTGAGTATTAACTTTTAAAATTAACAGCATCAGTGGTGGCTCGTAGCTAAAATTAGTGGGGGTGCTGCTCCAGAAAATATTTAGCCTTTGTTTTAAAATTGTGTAAAAGGAAGGAAAAAAAATATACAAAGAACATTTATTCAGGAACTTGATAAAATCTTAACAAAAAAAAACTTTTTCTACTTACTTTAACTTAAATTATTACATTTCAAGCTTGATATATTAATTTAAAAATGAAATTCATTCTTCTTGTTTCAATTTGCACAAAAACGTTCAATAATTTTCTTCTTGATCTCTGGATGAAAATTGAGGAAATTTTTCTCCATTGAAAGTACTGCAAGCGCATTTAGTCTTTCTGTTAAATAAAAGAACAGAAAAAAAGGAATCAATTAGAATAGCTGGAAGCAGAATAATAATCTAATTCTACACACACATTTATCACATTCAAGAATATGGTTCACGGTTTTTAAGTACAACACACGCTGAGTAAAAAAAAACCTTCCTTCCACCAACACACCAGAGCCGGCACTGCGAGAGCAACAGTGTTCTCTCTACCTGGCGGTCCCGCCTTCCTCCCCACCCCCTGCTATGTGCGCATGTGCACAACAGTCAAACACCACGTCGCTGGCACTATGAAGCGCACAGTTCCATATAAAGATTTTTGTATATTTTTCATAAACTGAGAGATGGCTAATGAAGTACTGACATTAAGCTTAAGGAATATATAATGTACTACAAAAATAAAGAAAGAATTAAAGAAAAAAGCACTCATTATATTAAATGTTATCAATAATATCTATTGGAAATAGGGGGTGCTGCAGTTCCGCAGTATCTATACACGAGTCGCCACTGAACAGCACTATTACTAATCCTTTCTAGTCCATGCTTTGAACAATGTCGAGTAAGGGTTCCGGAAGCTATTCGGAAGTGTAAAAATGTAATGCCAATTTTTAATTCATCCAATGAATCTGACTGGTCTTGGGATTTAATATACAATGTAGCTATTTAAATATAGGTATTTTACTTTTTTTTAAGACTAAACTACAAAGTGATAAAAAGCTTTCGGTTGAGTTATTTATGGATGTTTTGATCTTTATATTCATGAAACGCTTCGTTTAAACGGGAATAGGATGAAGGAACCTCGCTTCATTTCACATCAATAAAAAGTTTTGGAAAACATAAAGTAGTTATGCTGAACAATTTTTTAAAGCTTAGCATTCAAACAATAAAATAATATATGAACTTTTGTTTCTCAGCGTAACTTATAAATACAAGTTACATTATCTATCTTAATCCAAGTGACCAGTCTGAACAAAAATATTTACAGCTTTTATAATTTTTCAGAAAACTCTTTGTTATTGTGGTTGATTTATTTTTTCGAATGTGTGTTTAAATAAATACATCGAAATAAATTAAGGAGTGGGTGCAGGGAACGCGAGAAAACGAGAGATTTCTTGCACTTTTTTATTGCAAAACATTTTTTTTTTATCAAAAGAAATCAAATAATTCTTCGAGTAGAAACACACAGAGTTCAATTTTCTTCACATGGTGATATTTGTAAAGGGTGTTCTGGAATTTAATGAAATCTTAATTAAAAAAGTTCCTCGTCTAATTCTAAGCCATAGATAGATAGTCAAGAACTGAAGAGGTGAAAACAATTAAACCTATGTTTCTATCAGAGAAATATTTGATTTATTTTGGCTAAAAATATTTTTATATAAGAACTGCAAAAATATTGCCCTAACTCGCATTCCTTACTCTCCCACCTTAAGTTTGTCTCGTAGCATATAGGGCTATTGATAACATGGGAGAGCTTAGTTCAATCCTTGGCTAGTCGTATTTCATCCATGGGTTCATTGTAGGGTGAATAATAGAATTGAGCCGAATACACTATTTTTACGAGTTTGAATCTCTAATTTACCTTTAAATCTCGAATCTTGGAAAAATATATGAATTTAAAATTAAATATAGATATAATAAAATAATAGAAAATACAAAGCGTAACCAAATGTTAACATTTATCTTATAATAATTCACCCACCATAACATTCTCACACTCATTTAAGTGTTAAATTACTGTTCGGAGGCCTGGTTGTTAAGTTAATACTATAATTATAATTGGTTCTGTGCCACCAATAAGCAATACTAGAGTTTTTAAACAAATTTCACTATAAAATTATTTTTTTTAGGAACTGATTTTAAAATATAAAATTTTCTCTAGCTCTCGAATCTTGAATACCTTCAAGGATTCGAGGGATTAGAGGGTCCATCCCTATAAATTAGTTTGTTAATATAGCCAAGCGTCTAAAAGAATGGGTTGAGTATAGTTTTTAAATTTAAAATTATCTCAAAATAATTACCAAAACTCAATGTAAATCTATTATATTTATTTTAAAATATAAATAAATACCATTACAGTGACTAGAAGTCCAGCTCTTTTGCTTTGAATTTGATTTATCACTTTAAAACAGTTTTGAAAATTTTATTTTTCGCTGTAAAACTATTGTGGACTCTGGATTGAGTAAAAAACAGAGTCATGAACATTGTTGAGGAACTTTAACTTAATTAGTACTTTTAAACAAACAACCTTAACATTTTTATTGAGGCTTTTAATGAATTTAGTTGTAAGACACCAAAATAAACAAACTTTAAAACGTGCAATTATGTTTATTTTTATAGCTATGATTTTATTTTAAATCTAGAGGGAACAATTTAAAAACAAAATGTTCAAAATAATATAACTGTAGCATACGCAGTCCTAACGCTATAACTCTGCAGCAAATAAATTACTCACTTATCCAACACACATTTATAAAATGAGGTACTCAAGTTTGTATTCATGTAATATTTCTTTTATTCTTCCAAAAATTTATATTAAGGCTATACGTTCTAGAAATGAGTAAAAGAGGAAGCTGAAGTCTGTAATGAGCTCGAAAAGAATAATAAATAGTACAATGTAGCCCACATTAGGCTTACGTCAAATGTAATAAACACCATAACTATAAGTTATCTTACTAAACTGTTGTAGTATTGTGTTTACATATTAATACATTACTAATATTATTATTATCATCTTCATCAAAAGAAAGGATGGCAACTGAGCTCTTACCACATCAAACAAAGTTTTGCAGGACTTTACAAGTAGACAGTTTTCTGTCCCCTTCGACTCACCATCTACTTTGTCAATCACACACTAAATAACATAATCAAATAATGTTAATTTATTGACTTTAAAACCCGCCTCGGTGACGTAGTTGGCTAACGCGCTAGTCGTATTGAGCTCAACTGCTGAGGACGGGGAGATCGAGGTTCGAATCTCGGTCGGGTGAACTGAGGGAGGTTTTTCCTAAATGGTTTTTTCACTCTCCCTCCACGCAAATGCGGGTTCACTTCCTCTAATTCAACCTTCGCAATTCCTAATCCATTAGCGTAATTAGTACTTAAAAGCGTATAACCCGAACGGGTAGTAAGACGCCGTGCTAATATTATTATTATTATTATTATTGGCTTTAAAGGTCAAGTTTGAAATAAAATGGGAAGGGCATATATCAAGCCTTGCTTGCTTTGCTAACAGCGCACTAGTTACGTCTGATTATTAATAACAACCTATTCAGTGTCGTGCCGTGAAGTTTTACCAGGGTAGGCAAAGTTTGTTACAACTGTACCTGCGATATGTTCTCCCCTAATCTATCGATATTCTGACCAATTATACATATGCTCTGTTCTACATAACTCGCATGTGAACGTGTTTCAAAACCTGAACAATGTATATTCTACTGAAGGATGAGGACATTTCCTGAAGTAAGCCTGAAGTTTGAACAATCTCTGCTTAACCTGCCAACAAGACACTTCACGCCATGCCACTGGATCTATTACATTTAAATCTGATTGCTTGTGTCATATTCCAGAAAGATCATGGAGCTCGAGGAAGAGTTGAAGGTGGTCGGTAACAGCTTGAAGTCTCTGGAGGTCTCGGAAGAGAAGGTAAGAATAGTCTATTTTACTCCTTCAGCGCGTTAACTGCTCATTTTCTCAACAACCAACACTTCAGAGCTCATCTCACGCCCGTTTAACCGGGATATCAGATACAAGATTACTCTCGAACAGGAAATTCAACGACCCGCTTCAGTGGCTGAGTGGTTTAAGGTGTCACTCTTGTGTCAAAATTGGCTTGCTGAAGAGATCGGGGTTCGAATCCCAATTGGGTCCACTGAGGAAGGTTTTTCATAAACTGTTTCCCACTCTCCTCCCACTAAAATTCGTGTAGATTACCTCTAAAATGCTTCCATTCTCATCCCTACCCCATTAGGGTAGTGATCATATTATATGCGTATAACCTGGACAGGTAGTAAGTAAGACGCGATAGTAAAAAAAACCCCATCGAGGTGAGGTTTTATGTATTTTTCCCTTGACAACATCAACATTGGCAGTAGTGAAATCGGTTTTTTTTCCTTTCCAGAGTAAGTACTCTTCAATTTTGTTGTATTAAAAAAACATGGTTAAATGGTTCGGTAATCATCGACTCGCCACAATAATTATCAACTCGCCACAATCGACTATATTAGAAATCCCATAAACTCATTACCCTCCATTTTTAGAGAGAAACATAGGTATAGAAGTAATACAAAATGAGAACGCGATATTTTATAATTAAGTATAAATTTATTTTAATATCTCGTACAGGGACGTTCTTTTTTTTTTTGTTCTGGCCCATATTTCAGGTGAAAAGTTCCCATACTCGTCAACATAATTGTCGAGGACATAGTATGAAAACTCTAATAGGTCCGTATTGGATGCTAGGTTAGTTCAGGTTAGGTTAGTTTGGTCCACAATAATCGCGGTAGATCTTTGCGATGATACGACGCGCACGAATGCCATGACCTTGGGGTAAGAGAGACGCGTGGCGAATCGATGAGGATCTGACTGGTAATGGTATATTGTGACGAGTTGACAGATAAACACTAAATTATTATTACTAGCACCGCGTCTTACTACCCGTTCGGTTTGTACGCACTTACGCTAATGTGTAATGGTAGGGTGATTGTGAGATGAAATGGAGGACCTACAGTTTAACGTGGGATCCGAACCACGGTGGNGGTTTGTACGCACTTACGCTAATGTGTAATGGTAGGGTGATTGTGAGATGAAATGGAGGACCTACAGTTTAACGTGGGATCCGAACCACGGTGGAGGTCTGGCATTCCACACATTCACAAGATGTCTTGTCAGAGGTGAAGGAAGGTTTATAAACACTAAACAATAGACCTGTCGTTGGATGCCCATACGGTTTATCTGGTTTCAATTCCACTGTTTTTCTTTTAAGATGTGGAATACATAAAAACGTACCATGATGAGACGTCTGGTTCAAGCAGTATTACCCTTAAAACGAGGTGGTGTGATATGAGCAATGTTTTCCTACTTAAATCAGTAGATAAACTTATACTAAAATGTTTAAATACTAGGAAATATCCAGGAAATCAGCTACAATGAAATAAAGAACAAGATAATGGTTTTTCTTCTTGATTTTGTTAGTAGTTAATGGGGCCGACTTAAATAAAAACATAATAAAATGGTTTTCAGTAAATGGTTTATGCATTTATAAACTAAAATTTTATTGCATATTTTGAAGCTATCTGATATTTTGATTAATTGTGAATGCATTTGGAAATACATTTAATCAAAGCAACTTTTATTGAACTTTAAAAACAAAACAAAGGTATTTCGTTTTTCTTTTGTTAGGAAGAGAGTTAAATCATTGCTTAGTTTCTTTACACATCTCTTTTGTGCATGGATCTGTTCTAAAACATCGTTGACAGCTATGATAAGCGATATTATCACATCACGTACAAGTTTCCATGATAACTAGATACTTGTTTTGCTAATAGTTGCCCGTATACACTCAAATGTGTACTGAAACTTCTCCCGTGGGTACACGTATCATGTTGATTATCACCCTGGATTGAGCGTTTGTCGTTTGTCATTGTCTCTGATCAAACACAATGTGATGTGTCATGTGCTGTGATTGATTGCTTACAGGCCAACCAGCGAGTGGAGGAATACAAGCGCCAAATCAAGACACTCACAGTCAAGCTGAAGGAGGTGAGATATTTATTTAAGTTTGTAGAAATACTCAATATAACTAGGGATCTAGTACAATCATTTTTTCTTTCATAGGAAGTGCCTTAACTGACAACTAGAAAAACTATTATATCTAATTTTACCTATTCATACGTGTGATTTGCAGCTCTAAATGTTGATGTTTATGAGTAATGCAAATAAAATCACACTAATAAATTAATAAAACTTAATCAATTTTGCCCGCAGAAAGATATGTCTTTTATTTTCTGAAAGGTCTTCCGAATGAAAACTGGAATATACTTAATAATTCTCTTGAATCCGGCACGCTATAAAGGGCCAACATTTTTTTTTTCTTTTCTACATGAAAACCTCAAGACATCTTCGAAATTTCTCAATATTAATTGCTATCTATTGAGTGACTTTTGGGTGGGATGAATAGAAACTCGAGTTAAAATCAAAATCGCTACAGTATTTATTGCAATTATTTTGGCCAAAATAAATAAATTTAAGTTTTTTTTATTTTTATACACATAGTCATCTAAAAAAGTTCTTCAATATGATGGTTAGATTACAATAAGTATAGATTTTTTTTAAAAAAAGGTATCTGATGAATCAATACATTATTTACGTTGTCCAAAAATATTTCTTGTTATAAAAATTTACTGACCTTAACACGCGTTACTGTCCACCCCACCTTAAGGATTTACAAATTAGTATTATTAGGGAAGACCTAATAATGTCTTAACTTATTTTGAAAAATTATATATTTTTTTTTTTAAATTTGTTGTTTCACTCATTTCAAAATAAATTGAAAAGTGTAAACATTAAAAGTGTTTGATATAATTTTATAGAACTAAAGTTTGGTTACTATATAAACGCAGTATTCATATACACCAGTGATCAAGTGGTCTTAGGCATCAGTATCGCAATAGGTTTCAATGGGTTTTATCAATGAGATTTTACTCTTTGAAATTAACGCTAATGTTGGTGTAATTCTCCAACCTTTTATGTTCCTGCTTCTCAGATTAGGTCGTCAATAGCTATGGCGTCAAAATGAACTAAAGACAAAAATAAGAGCTGATCTTGAAGTATTTCCATTGAAAGAAATAATTTAAAAGTTAATTTTTAAAATTGCATACACACAAGTATTTAAAATACAAACGTATTTCCCTTTCACTTTCAACTACAATAGCCCCGTGGTTTCTTTGGTGCTGACTGACAACTCACAGCTGAAAGCTTTGAAAAGTTACCAGACCAAATTATGTATCCCTACGCCAAACCATATGATCTGCAAAAACATGTGTTTAGCAGCTGTCACTTCTGACAGTCAGAATTAAGGTATTTACCTAAATTTTGACTGTCAGACGTCAGCCTGGGATACTAGCGCCTTACCCGCTTCGGAGGCCACGTGGTCTAACGCGCTACTCTCGCAGTAGACTATACTGCCGATGACGGGGGATTTAAGTTTTAAATCTCGGTCGAGTGTAATGAGGGTAGTTTTTCCAAAATGGTTTTACATTTTCCCTCTACATAACAATGAGTGCAATTTTTATAAATTAAACCTTCCTAATCCTTGTCACATTTGTTTAGTCAGTATATAGGCGCTTAACCTAAAGGTTAGTGAAGCTTGGTGCTGAAAGTTAAATAAAAAAACTTGTTTCTTTAACCTACTGATTTTAATCCTTTTTTTCATGATAGCTATCCTCATAATATCGTCGACTGGTAAACTAGGAGGGCGAATATAAAGTCCTTAACGCTCTCAGCCCCAAGTATGGCCGATATCTGATGTTCCAATTTTGAATTTCAGGCTGAGGCCCGCGCTGAGTTCGCTGAGAAGTCTGTGAAGAAACTCCAGAAGGAAGTCGACAGGCTGGAAGGTATGAGAACTCTGATTCCTTTTATATCGACCGTTCATTCCACCATCACTTCTCGTCCGTTATCATTTTATGACAACTTTTTATGTCACATTTTACCACTTTTTATTATTCAGATACGTACACGCTCCGGTTCCAAGTATTATTGGAGAGAGGTTAACGATTTCGATTTAACGGTCATTAGGTTTTTCCACATTTGACAATGTCAAATGTTTGAATTTAATATTAGCAGTGCAAAATAGGTATAACTGCCATTTTAGAAAACTTGATGACATGGATTTTCTAAATATGTAAAATCATATACAATGGTTTAAAATATTTAAGGAAATTTTACAAGCTTAGAATGCCTATAGTTAGTTTATGCATTACATAATTATTTAAATACATTTTAGTTAATTATTAATTTAGTATTTGTATTTAAAAATAATAATAATAATAATATGATACTGATCATGAGAAATTATTTGTAACATATTTTGAGAATGTAAAGTTAAGGTTAGATGCGTAAAAAGTAGGGTGTGTATACATATTATGAGTTTGCAAAAAAAATAATAAAAAAAAATGCATCTATGTAACAATAAATATGTTTTTCTGTTTAGAAATGCACGTCTACAAACATCAACCAATTTTACCCAAATTTGTTTCAATTGTAAACCCTAATAAGAGGAAGGGTTTTAGATAAATATCAGAAAAACTAAATTAAAGTCACTATAATTGATAGATATGAATATAATTGCTAATGTTATTCTTTATCATACCATCTCTGGAATATTCAAGAAAAACATGGAAAAATATGCATTAATCTCAAGCGATGCTGAGAGATTATATTAGTACTATACAGTATAAATTAGACATTTAATTTGTATACTTGTAACCTCTAATTGTATTTAAAGTATTTTTATCTTTCCATTCAGTGATATAACTTAAAGCTTAATTTTTTATTATTTTGCAAGTCTCTAGCTTGAATGTATTGATCTATTGTTAAACATTTTATAATCTATGCTTCTGTTGCTACTGCTTACTAACATAACCTTCAATTGTTGCTGTTCCCTATTTTTTTTACAGACCTCCTCTTCAGCGACAAGGAGAAATACAAAGCAATCACCGACGATTTGGACCAGACATTCGCTGAGCTTACCGGCTACTAAATCACAACACACAATAATCAAAATAACCTATTCGAGACTACATTCACATATCCAGTTTGATTTGTTTTTCGCTTTACACGGTTTTTTCTTTATCCTCTTTTTATCTTTACTTCGCGGTATCTCTCAATAATTATAGTGTAGTGTTCTCTTCACTTTGTACTTGAATACTTTTTGACGCTTTTCTTTGTAAATTAGTTGCTATTTTATATCATTACCCTGACTTCTATGCTGCTGGCGCTGTATAATGATGCTTCTACGAGACTGCTTAGCAAAGGTAGTGTTAACTTTAGAAATTAATGCTTACTTATAGGCTGCCTAACCTTACAAAATATAAAGGATTATAAAACAAATTAGAGGGTTTATCTAGATGTGTTTTATGTATATCATACTTTTTATGTATATTAAAAAAGAAATTAAATACATAAGACCAATAATTCTGTAATTACAACATTTCTGCTTAATTGAATGGAACTAGGTAACTCCCTGTCAGCCATATTTAATATGCTTTCTTTTACACACTATTACTAGGTGAATGCGGTCTTGTTATTAATTAATCAATAATCCCATGGAGCCGCTTTGGTGGCCACATGCTCTAAGGTGCTACTCTCGAAATATATGAGACTGATGGGGAGATTGGGGTTCGATCCCGGTTGGGTGGTTTTTAGTTAATGTTTTCACACTTTATTTACCTACATGCAAATTCGGGTACATTTCCTTTAAATTCAACATTCATAATCCCTAACGTAATTAGTTCATAAGCGTATAACCCGAATGGGTAGAAAGATGCTTTGCTAAAAAAAAAGTTCTAATATTATATAGATTTTTAAGCTTTGATACTTTAAAACAATAAAACAAACAAATAGTTATATTGAGTTGCTTTTCATATTGACTTTTAATAAGGCTCTTATTTTGCAATCATAATATTTTGTAAAATATTTTGCTCTGATGACTTGCTCATCACATTGTGAAATGAGCGAATAATTCAGTGAGCAGCTTAAATAATCTAACAATAGCTTTTGTACATGTTGCTGACTATAAATTACTTATAACTGCTTAAAGCTTCTATTTAAAATCATCATCAACATTATAATTTCAATACAACTACACTTGAAATGGTGAAAAACATTATGTTCAACGTGTAATTACCAAAATCGATTATTAATAAAAAAAAATGTATTAACAATTTAATTAAAAACTAACAGATACAAAATAACAGCTTTCATATTATTAAATAATTAAATAACCACACAAATATTGTAAATAATGGTTTTGATGATTACTACCGATGGACGTCATATCATTAAAATAATCGAGATTAGTTGCACTAATTTTTTTAACGTTGATATTGATTTAATTAATTTTTTTTCAGATGAGCTTGGAATCAACAAAGATAGATACAAGTCATTGGCTGATGAAATGGACTCAACTTTCGCCGAGCTGGCTGGATATTAAACATAACTTTGTGAATAAGTTCAAACTGTTAACATTGAATTATAATATCCAATTACATGCACTCATTGGAGTTCGGTGGTTAGATGCAAGCAAACCATATGTAAATCAATATCTATGTCAGAGCTCAAAACGTTCTCATAACAGCATATTATATAGTTGAGATACAATTATTGTCGATTTACTTTTTTTAAGGGTGGCAAACTTTGATTGAGAACACACGCTCTAACACATTAAAATCTTCATGTTTACATTATTTACTCTTGTACATTTTTGTTCAAAATATATTACGTAATTATTTATTAGAGTTTTGTAAATAGATAAAGCAGGATCCTTGATTGAACACGTATTGTTGATAAACTTGATATAAGTTAAACATTTTATTTAAAGTCTTATTTATGTATCTTGTCCGTAAATTATTTCAAGATATCGTTGATATTTTATTTTTTTCAGGAAAATAAAATATTTGGATGGACATGCTTCTAACCTAATATTTTATTGTGACAAGTGTAGATTTCGTGACTTACAATGTGTGTTCATATGTTATGTTTCGTCCATCACACGTTATGAAGTGAATATTTAAAATAAACGATCTATCCAGTAACGTGCATTGAATGCATTAAATACATCTAGATATATACATATATTTTGTGATTGTATTAACATAAATAAACTATGTTGGATTGTACAGAAATATTTTATGATGAATAATATTCCTAAAACTAATATTAACAATCGGATATTTCCACATTTAAAAAAAGATCTAGACGTGATTATTCTTTTTAACACTGCAATAATATTTAAAAAATATTTCAAAGTGAACAAGTACTTATTTACTGATAGTTAATTATGTTGTATACTATTTCTGTTTCACTAATTAAAAAATATAGCTCAGATGTGTGGATAAACATTATATATATTTGGTGAACACATTTTTAGTCACTCACAGCACATACATATTGCGTGTATTAAGCTGTGAGTGTAGGGAACGCGCGAAAAGTTAAGTGCTTTTGCAGTTTTTGTGGATTTTTTTTTGCAAAAATAAATCAAATATTTCTCGACTAGAAACAGAGAGTTTAATTTCTTTCACGTGGTGACATCAAGCATTCTTGAATATCTTCCATTAGAATATTATTAGCATTTTATGAGAAACTTTTTTAAATGAAGAGACCAAGTTTTAATCAATCAATAACTGTTTATATCACCATGAGAAGAAAATTAGACTATGGGCCAGTTTCATAGTCAAATTTAGTACGCCTCAAGTGCGGCGCTACACTAAATACAAGACGACACCTACCTAAACTCGATAGGAAACTGGCCCATTCCATTCTGGTTTAGGTAGGTGTCGTCTTGTACTTAGTATAGCGCCGCACTTGAGGCGTACTAAATTTGATTATGAAACGGGCCCTTTGTTTATAATGGAGACATATTTTATTAATTTTTGTAAAAAAAAAGTGTGCCACAAAAACTACAAAAAAGAGTGCCTCTTTCTCACGTTTTATACACTCCCCACATAAAGCCAAGCCACAAGAAAATATAAACTTAAATGGCTATATCATATACTTTGAATGCGATATACAGAGTGGCCCCGGGTTAAACTGCTAAACTTTGGTAGTGAATCAAAAAACTAAATCAAAATATCTTTGGTAAATTTGCTAGTTTTCGCTTTCTTTTCTCTCAAATAACAAAAAATCAATAAAAGCAAAATAGATAGATATTAAATTAAAAATTTTATTTATTTTATTCAAATTGACAGCCTCCAGCCCGGAGACAAGCATTGCACCTACCAATGACAGAACGAGTCGCTGACTGACATTGTACGACTGTCGTTTATTTGCACACTTGTGTTATCCTTTGTCGTAATTATTGAAGGTCATTAACGAGAAATTAATACACTTTTTCTTTAAGAGCACCCCACAAAAATACTTTAAAAAAGCGTTAAATCAGGTGTACGTGGAGGAAAAGACACGGGCCCAGCACGACCAACCATTCTTCCAGGAAAATTGATATTATGCCATTGCTGAGGGTCTCTGCAGAAAAACATGTTTTTAATTTAGTTTTTTTCTGTTTGCACTAAAAGGAAGCTAAGACGAAAAAATTTCCCAAAAATATTTTGAGTTAGGTTTTTTTTAATCCACTACCACTTCCTAAAGTTTAGCCGTTTAACCCAGGAAAACCCTGTATACATTTAAATGCAGGGCCGTACCAATACATTCTTTTGGGGATGGGGGTGTTCTAGCTTCAGTGGATCATGGTAAGGGAGAGCAAGGACTGTTATAAGTCGATCTTGATGAAATTTGGGCCATTAAGTGTTGTGAATTTTATAAGACTCCAATAAGCTACTAGTATAGAAATTGTGGAGAAATACAAAGAAAAAATATTATTTTAATAATACTTTTAGAAGTAGAGGGGGTAAAACGGGGGTTGAACCTCCAAAACACTCCTTTTCGGTTATGTTTGGCTGTGGGAACTACTGGAAAAAAAATGTGTTTCAAACATTCTTACTCTGTGTGTTTTGGACAAACTGAATTAGTATCTTTAATGATATTCATAGAACCCACAATAAGGGTAATCAAGAGTTCAACCAATTAACCTCGGTATTTTATTAGTGTGTTCACATGTTTCAAAATCATCATCGTTTGGTTAAAGAGAGAGGGGTTGGGATAGTGTGCATTATTGTCGCAACCAGCCCCCTCTTCCTCCTCCTCCTCCTGGGGGGCACCGCATTATGTCACAGGGAAAACCTCAACGCTAGCGGAGGCATCTGGTGTGGGTGACTCATACTGACGGGAGGTTGTACCGTAAAACGCGAAGAATATCTACACGCAGAAATTCTTTGGGAACTTGAGCCTGCAAAATCAAAGCTACACGCACCAACCCTCCTAAAACCGGAGTCTGCAGAGCCAGAATTAAATGCAGAAATCCTCATAGCACCTAAACCTAGCAGAATCAAAGCTACATGCAGCAACTCTCCTAAAACCGGAGTCTGCAGAGCCAGAATTAAATGCAGAAATCCTCATAGCACCTAAACCTGCAGAATCAAAGCTACACGCACCAACCCTCCTAAAACCGGAGTCTGCAGAGCCAGAATTAAATGCAGAAATCCCCATAGCACCTAAACCTGCAGAATCAAAGCTACATGCAGCAACTCTCCTCGCAAATAGGCTTGCAGAATCGGAGTTACACGCAACAACCCTCCTAGCACCCAAGCCGGTAGAATAAAAGCTACAGGTAGCAACCCTCCTAGCACCTAAGCCTTCAGAATCAAAGCTACACGCACCAACCCTCCTAAAACCGGAGTCTGCAGAGCCAGAATTAAATGCAGAAATCCTCATAGCACCTAAACCTGCAGAATCAAAGCTACAGGTAGCAACCTTCCTAGCACCTAAGCCCGCAGCATCTATCCTAGCACCTAAGCCTGCAGAATCAGCGCTACACGCAGAGTCTTTCAAATAACCTGAGCTTGCAGAATCAGAGCTACAAGCGGAAACCCCGCCAGCATCACAGCTCAACGTAGCATGTGGGAAGGCGTGCCAGGAATTGGACCTATCCCGGTGATGTGTAGCCTCAGTGCACGCGAACCGAATACAGTCGACTATCGGTTATTATGTGGGTGGTTTGTTCTACCCGCCCACGCACACCTCCATATTGCGCACGCGCTTGCAGTGACTTGCCTTGCTCTTACCTTCCGCTCGCTTGAAAACACACCTACAAGGCATGATATATTCATCATACCTGTCTGAGATGTCACACAGGTATCGCAATATCTGCAAGACGAGAAACACACATCACCCAATCAAAGAGTGTGTGTACCTTTGGGAATCGTTATGTTAGTCTGGTATGTCATGACACTTTTCTTTTTCTTAATTTATTTGACGTATTTCACGTGCACTTTCTAAACCGACTGATTATATCAGCACAAGACGTAGTACAAACTAACTTAAATCTAAAACTGACACAACTTCCTGTCCCCTCCTCATCACTGTGAAAGGAGAAATTCATATTTTATCAATAATACACTTTTGGGCATGACGTAATTCGAACCCGGGACCCTCAGTAGATAGACACGCTACCGACTGAGCTAAGGTGTACGATAGTATACAAAGGGTGGTTTTTCTAAATAGTTTCCCACTCTCTCCACGTAAATGTGATTACACTTCCTCTAAATCCAACCTTCCTCATACGTAATCCATTAGCGTATTTAGGACTTACATAAGCGTAAAACTCAAATGGGTAGTAAGACAAAGAAGGTAGAAGCGTTTAAAACATTGTGCTGGAGAGTATTATAAAAAATATGGACCGATCATTGATCTAGTAACTAAGAGATGTTTTAAAGAAAAAACGAAGAATAATAGTTTGGAAATTTATGAAATAATGCCGTGATGGTTGAATAATACCCTGATGCACAATGAATGTATGATATTTTGTGTTGTTAAAGACTTAGTTTTTATAATTAATTATTTTATTTCCTATGACTTTTATTTAATAGTTTTTATTTTTAAATATCTAGTTTCAGTAGACGTACCTTGCCAGAAATGTAACACCCAACTGTTAAATTAACATGAATGGCATCAGTTAATTTATAGAACTAGTTATTTATTATTATTATTATTATTATTATTATTATTATTAGCACCGCGTCTTACTACCCATTCGGGTTATACGCACTTACGCTAGTGTGTAATGGTAGGGTGATTGCGATATGAAATGGAGGACCTACAGTTTAACGTGGAATCCGAACCACGGTGGAGTCCTGGCATTCCACACATTCACAAGCTGTGATTAATACACGTCTTGTCAGAGTTGAAGGAAGGGTTTGGTAATCAGATAAATCTTTGCCGTGACCGAGGATTGAACCCCGGCCGCCAGCACAGAAGTCTGTACTAGTTATTTCGTAGGATAACTAGTTAAACTGTTTAAAAGTGTTTTTATTTCATACTTTAACTGACCCAGTCAAGTATTTAATGAAATACACAGTTATTTTAGGAAATAACGGAATTTTAAATGGTAACATAATCTACAAGGTTCACCGTAACATGAAGGACTCACTTCAGCGGTGGACATATAAATATTTGCCCCATTTGACCTTTTCCCCCTGTTATAGTCATGTTTGTACTCCAGTAATATAAAGATACCCGTTTCGGTGGCCACATGGTCTAAGGCGCTACTTTCGCAAGTAGACTAGACTGCCGATGAAGGGAAGATTGAAGTTCGAATCTCAGAAGGATGTACCGAGGTTTTTTCCCCCCAAAATGGTTTTACACTTTCCCTCCATGCAAATGCGGTTAAACTACCTCTAAATATAACCATATTCATCCCTAATACTACTAGACTATTAGTGTAATTAGTGCATAAGCGTACAACCCAAACAGGTAGTAAGACCAGGCGCTGAAAAAATGTGAAGCTGATTAACACTATAGGAAATGCAACCCATAGATCTAGTCAACAGGTCGAGAGATATCGAGTATTAATCAAACAGTTCAGTGGAATCACTTTATTGTAGCTTGGAAAAGAGGTCAAATGAGACAAGGATTATATAAACCTTTTCATGGTTTTTGTATCACCTGTCAACCACTGAAGTGGATCCCACAAGTTGCGGTAAATCCTGTATAAAAAAACAACACAGAATTGATTTATGTTTGTGGACATCTGAATAAAGCACGGATTTACTCACAACAATATAGTATATAATTAGTATAATAAAATAAAATTAGTATAAAATTTACTAATTTTCTAGAACTTGTGTTTGTGTGAATAAATAATTAAAATGCACGTTTTGTATTTAATTTTCATTTAATCTAAAATATGTTTGATTAGTTTGACGGAACATATTAAATTAACACGAAAATATCTATATTTAAAAATATTTGTGTAATTTATATAAACCTTACGTATATTTTTGTGTGTAGACTCGAAATATTCTAATCCTGTTTTTAATCAAACTTCATGACCCCACGAAATTATATTTAACGGCATTAAATTGCGGCTCTTAATCTACCTCAATCATCACGCCAAACTATATTTCGTAGCTTTTATTCTTTTACAACCCGTCTTACTTCCCGTCCAGACCTTAATTAAATAAAATTCATGATTTGTATCTAATTTAAAATTATATATTTAATTTAAGATATATTAAAACACTCTCAGTAGATGTTATTTGAATAATCTGTAATAGTGCTAATTTGCATGCGTGGGAGCATAATATATACATTAAAGGAAAAAAACTACTCCTAGTATATTTAGCCATAATTTGAACCCCAACCTCATAATCACCTATAAACAGGACTATACGAGACTGGCTTTTTATACCACGTGCTCACTTATCCGAGATTAGAAAACAAAGTCCCTAAAGATCCGGTCGGTTAACGCTTTCTATCATAACGTTTTAACTAACCAACCCACATCAAGTTCCTTTGAAATTATCCATTAATATATATATATTTTGTTATGAAACTGCCTCCATCATCGAACTTTTCTTATCCGCTGGTTCTTATTGTTGTATAGCTTTGTGTAGTAGACTTTGCCACACTCAATGAACGTCCTGACGTACAAGCACAGTGTGCCAATTCCTCACCAGAGCGCATGCGCAGCCATTTGCGTTATTGACCGCAGTTTGGCTGTGCAGAGCAAGACGGACTGACAAAACTCACTGACTCACATATTCGGGAAGCATCACGAGAAAACGTTTTTTTTTAAATAATAAATATTCATCAACAAAAATAAAAAAAACATTGTTTTAGAAATATAAAAAGCTTGGTCCATTTAAAAAGAAACGTATTAAATAATTTAACTTTTTTTTCCCCCCCTGTTAAAGTCTGGTCGCCTCAATTAGAATTGTGTCATATCGTAGCATTCAACTGGAGTGGGTGAATTTTATATTTATTTGATAACGTAAAGCAACAGAATTTCGTTTAATAGCTCCGATATGGTTAAGAGCACCATGGATGAAGGGCCAGAGATAAAAGCTCTTGAAACAGGTGAGTGAAATACTATATAAATAATTTAGATTATTGTCTAACCTAGGAGCTGTTATTGAGTTTAATAGAATATCCTGAATGTTATGCAATATTTGATACACGAGAATTGAATACATGCTTCAGTGCTAGTTTCTCGATACTATTTAATTAATCTTTTATTATAGCTATATATAAAAAAAAGCTGTCAATCTTTTATCATGTTTATTTAAGCCAAATAATTTTATTTTAACCTACTGACCATATTTATCATCCTCTTTGGCGTTGAAACAATTATATTACCCCACAATATCTAGGCCCACTATTGGGTGTTTTCACAAATACAGATCATAGTTAGTCGAAAATATATATATTTGTCATGATTTATCAAGGAAAACTAAATTTAATGTTTGTGTGTGGCATGGATAATTTATTTTAGTTCATTTTACAAAACCAACAAATCTATTTCTAAAGAATTTGTTTTACTAGAAATACTAAAAGGTTGTATCCATTTTTTTATCGTTTAAGAAATTAATCGTAAATAGCTTCCCCTGGAAACTTAATGAAACAAATAATAATTATTTAATTTCGCTTAATTTAATTTATCTTAATTAAAGTGCTTTCCAACTATACAAAGACATGTGACAGAAAAGCACTGAATAATAATAATGATGATGATAATAATATTAATAATAATAAATTCAAGATACATAGTATAAAGCTATGCCCATTAATTGTCACTACTTATTTATTGGTATTTTTAAGAGCACTTCAACACATTTTAAATTTTGAATGCTCATTCCACATAAGGATAGCTACGCCAAATGTTATTTTAATACTAAATATATAAATAATTCTGGTCCTGTGTGTACTGCGTTACTTTAGCACGTGTATTAGGAAATACATAATAATTTGATAGTACATTTCTAGCTAGGGTGATATTGTGTTGACCTAACATTATTTTATATTTTTTAAATTGAATGTTAAACTGCATTACACAGTAGGATTATTTGATACTGAGCCAATGAACCAATCCCTTCGGCTTACTATATTTTCTTAGTTCATTTTGTTTTTTAAGCAACATACATCTTAAGTTATCCTACATGTATGCAATTATAGAAATATATTGCATTATTAAAACAGATGGATGTCGAGGTGCTGTTTTTTTTAAATAAAATATTTGTGCTTTCTTATTTAAAAAAAATCCCCAATAAAACATGTTTTACAAAACCTGACTACCCAATACGATAATTTCAGTAACTTGAATTTAAAAAAATTAAGGATGTCTTATCAGAAAATAAATATAAAATAATAAACATTATAATAGAAAAACTATTAAAGTCAATTTTAATGAGTAATTATTTTTTAAATGAGTGAATACCAACAAAATATATATAACCAACCGTTTTAAAATTGTGTAAGAAATTTTAAAACGTTTTGTAGTTGGAAAATAATTTATTTTCACATCATTTTATTGTTTAAAATTAGTAGAGGAACCTCACATTTTAATATGGCGTAAAATATGTTAATTTGGGTTGTATTTTAAAATACACACTTGACTTTAGCAGTCCTGACTTTTTTTTAATGAAAGGCTTGATACATGTAATACTATACTCATAACAAAATTTCAAATTCAAATAGATGCTAGGTTAATATTGGATATGATTTAATTCAAAAATTCAAAATTTGATTCTAAAAGTGAAAGATTTAAATCATTTATCTTTTAAAATAATTTAGCAATAGAGTCATTAGTTTATTTGACTATAAGCTTGCAAATCTCGTAATATTTAGTCATTATTTGGACACTGTTTATTGACATTATAATTGATTATGCTCAATTAAAAATATATAATTTGGCCTAGTATTTGGATTTAATAAAATGTAATTAATAATTTTTAGAATTTTATTTGATTCCAAACATTTTATTATAAATTATTTGATTCTAATTAGATTTAAGACCTTGTCAATTTAAAATATTCGATTCGAGTTAAGTAAGCAAAGATTCGGTTTCAATTTGAAATGGAAATAATTGGATTTGTGCAGGTTAAATATATTTTAAGAGTGAAAACAGTGGATTTTAGAGGTTTATTCATAGTGAATTTTAATATAACTAAACAACAATAAATTAATACTTTATTTCATAATTACGACCGTTCACTTGACCAGGTCTAAATTTTTAACTAAATCTAAATCAAAATAGATAATATTATTTATTTTTGTAGATGTTAAGTCTTATCACAAATTAAAATTAATTCTGAGCTAAACTAGTCATTTAGACACTCTTTAATCAATCATTATATAGGTACTTGTTTTGTGCATTAATTATTTTGTCAGTTCTATTTTTATTCAAAAGTCTTTCATAAAACCTAGGAAATGTTGTCAAGAATAACTGTTATAGCCCTCATCAATGGGGCCGTGATCTAATCGAGTTATTTTATCTTGTTTTACTAGTGACAGGGAGTTGAAGGTTCGATTCCCAGCTGAACATATTGGGGTGATTTTTTTTCTAAATAGTTTACCACCCTCCCCATGCAAATTTGGGTACTTTTCTCTAAATTATATCTTATTTATCCTTGCCTTATTCATGTCAATAAATTTGTCCAACCGTGGCGAGTATTAAGACACTGTTAAAAATATTAGTAATGATAAATTGTAGACCTATAAGAAACAGATTTACAAAAGTAAATACATTTTAATAAAATTAATTTAAATAAAAATGATAATACCATCTATTTCTAAACTGTATTCTTTAGTACCCAGTGACACACATGTTTCCTAATGTAAAATACAATTTTTTTCCGGAAATCAAAATGTACTCACAACCTAAAGTAAGCGAACTAAATGTAATTGGTTACATTAAAAAGTGCACTCCGAATAAAAGGTTAAGAAATCAAGCATATAGCCTTTAATAATGCCAGATGTGTTACTTTGCACTACGTTTGAGATACCGAGTTAAATATTTTTTTCGGTAATATGGAACAACCCTCAAAATAAAATAATGGCCCACCTTCGTCGTGGATGATATGAACAGCAGTATTGATTTGTAGAAGCAGTGCGGCTCTCATTTCTCTTACCTGCTTTGATTGTACATGCGGCGTATCTTTGATCTGAACCTTGACTTCAAGGCGTTCAGGACACCCCGAGCTAGTGGACGTGGACACCTCTTTTCTCCCACCTGATTTGATTGTACATGCGGCGTATCTTTGATCTGAACTTTATCTCTTTCTGGCGGTCTAGGGGTAAGGTGTCAGACTTCTATGCTGGCGGCCGGGGTTCAATCCTCAGTCCCGGCACAGATTTATCTGATTACCAAACCCTTCCTTCACCTCTGACAAGACATCTTGAGAATGTGGTGAATGCCAGGCCTCCACCGTGGTTCGGATTCCACGTTAAACTGAAGGTCCTCCATTTCATCTCACAATCACCCTACCATTACACATTAGCGTAAGTGCGTATAACCCAAACGAGTAGTAAGACGCGGTGATAGTAATAATAATAATAATTTATCTCTTTCTATTTAATTGTTGATCGTAAACTACGCCTAACACCTCTCGACACAACTCAAAGCCAGCCGCTAAACACCTAAATCTCATCTCAACCAGAGCTTCCTAACATTTCTTAGCTTCGCATACAGTATAAAACACCATCAAAAAAAGGTTTACACTCAAGGACAGATAAAAAACAACGCAATCAATAAATATTTTGAAACAAAATATTAAAGTTCACAAATTCACCGGTAGGCCCGTGGTCTAAACGTTAGGATCGTCTAGTATTGTTTACCAAAAAAGGGACGGCTGGGGCTCGAATCCTGGTAGAGTTACTGAGGATGATTTCTGTGTTGGTTTCCCACTCTCCTTTCACGCAAATATGGGTACGTTTCCTCTACATAAATATAGCCTGGACAAGTAGTAAGATGCGGTGAGCAAAGAAAAAATAAATTATGAAAAATTCAAACCTTAGCTAAACTGTTTTATTACCCGCCTCGGTAGCGTAGTTAGCTAACGCGCTAGTAATGTTGAGCTATACTGCCGAGGACGCGGAGATCAAGGTTCGAATCT
>CABEEJ010000093.1:170491-184304 GCA_901482245.1 Timema douglasi
GTTTTCCACTCTCTCTCTCCACGCAAATGCGGGTTCACTTCCTTTAAAATTCAACCTTTCCAATTCCTATTTATTGATCAAGATATTTATAAGTTTTAAAAGACTCTTTTCAGAATGTTGAGTGGAGAACATTATATAGCTATCTAGCAGCTCTAGTGCTTTGTTGGTCCTAGCTTATTTTGACAAGTTAATACAGAGAAGAGACGAGAGTAGAATAGACTAGCGAGCTTATTGATGTGACAGTTGGCATTCATGTTCAACGTCCCGTTAAATTAAAACACAACCTAACACACATGCTGGAGATTTGAGTCATTAATTGCGAATTAAATAAAATTAACGGATAGTCATCCATCCCCTTTGGTAGTTGCATGCGCCATTCTCCCAATAGACTGTATCGTCGGTGACATGGGGGCCTAGGTTCGATTCCCAGTCGGTTTAGCTGAAGGTGTTTTTTTTCCCTAAATAGTTTATCGATCTTCCTCAACGCAAGTGCCGATACATTTAATTTACATTCTACCTTCCTCATTTACACTTTATTAGTATGCATATAACCGACCCCGTGGTGTAATGGTCTGTGAACCCGGCTACGAATCTGAGAGTCCCGGGTTCGATTCCCGGTTGGTATCTTGGGTATACTTCCCTCAAGGGGAATGATCCTAACGGTCATCAGGGTTTGGGTAGTTAGGTTAAGTTAGGTCAAGGCTCACACTGGGTCCAAAACTTGATAATAACTATCATCACAACATCTCATTGTGGGTACGACGTGTAGACAACCTCCTAGGTGTACCCTGGGCAACCCTCTGTGTCACCAGAGTGTATAATAGTCTACACACCAGGCAACTTAAGTGTATGTCGTATCCCTCCCGGTCATATATGCCATACGATAACAAAAAATATATATATTAAAACCCAAACGAGTATAAAACAAAGCGCACAGGAAGAAATAATACTGTTAAAAATAAAATACTTTTTTATATACGAGTACAGTATATTGCATTTTTTTTAAATACCCTTTTCAACTGATTTGGCCAAAACCGTTACATAATAGAGACTTTAATAGACATGATTCATGATTATTAATTAATATATATGGGCCAGAGGTATAGAAATAGCCGTTTTTTATATGTATTGGTTTTCTGCATATGGTTGTTTTATTAATATTGAGCTGATATTATTAATAATTAAAAATAATATTGAGTTATTGATCAGAGGTGTGGCCATTTTTGTATTTGTTTTATTTTCTTATAAGTATAAAGTATTGTAAACGTGACCGTTCACAACCCCAAAATGATGAGTTGTATGCGCTCCCAAACTCATAGAAGTGGGTCTTACCGTATGTGTCCATGTCTGTCTGTATATAAACTAAAGCCGAAACGGTTTGTTATATTTCGTTCAAAATTGTAGCATATTGATGTTAAATCTTGATTGTTACTCAGATCAGTTTATAAACGATTGATTTTCGAAAATCTTAAAGTTTTTCGAATTTTGGCTTTAATGATTTTGAAAGAAAGCAACTCTATACAATTAGGTATATGATGAAAGGCGAAGCCGTATATCGAATATATTCGAATAAATTGGTACCCGAAAACGGCTAGTGCTAAGCCAAAGGTCCCGAGTTCAATTCCCATCTCCAGGAGTTATTTTTCAATTTATTCGATTTAATGATTTTGTTCAAAATGTATATTATTTTGGGAATTATTTTTCGTGGTAAATTACAGTGTGAACCTATTTTTCAGAGACACAATGCTTAAAAAGGTTTATTGATTAAGGGTTTTGAAGATTTTAAATATTTATTAATTAAAAAGGCTTTACCGTTTTTGTGTGGGTGAGTATCTAGGAAGTATTTTACATAAAATATAAATTTGAGGTTAATTTACTGGTAGATGAATTTTTAATATTTCCTATTTTTTTTAAATGCCTTTAATAATTTTGTTCTGAACTTATAGTTGAAGAGTATTTCATACGATTAACAAAATAGTCTGTTTCCCCCGAGGCAAAATTATTTAAGAATAGTTTATTAATGACAATTTAAAATAAATTTGTTCTTATTTACAAAATAGTATATTAGAAAGTATGTACGACTATGTCGTACCATTTACTATATTATGATGGTTAAGGATATGTACTATCAATTGTAGAGACAGTCTATACAGCTAGGACCTAGATAAGTGGACACTGGACAGACTCACTGGATATAGGGGTTGGTCAGTGCCGACTTCCTGGCTCCAGTGGAAAGAAGGAAACGGAAACGAGGATGCGATCCTTGGGTTGGTAGCACGTACGGCGATAGAATGTTCGAGAAGTGGTCTCGACACGTTGTACAATTGGGTGAATCTCATCGGTCAGTTTTAAAGAACAAGCAGGACTCTTTTAGAGCTAGAATATTCTAGCAGAAATTCATAGAAGCCAGAAACCAGGTTGGTTTATAATGTTCCCGGCTGGAGCTGCTCGTAAATTTGAGAACAAATGGGGGAGGAGGAAAATACAAACGGTAATACAGCTTGTGTTGTGACACCCCTATTAAATTATATAATTCCTTTCACAAAGATGCAGTACGGCTTTTATCCCAGTTAATCTTCATTTCCAGAGCATTTAACTCTTAATTATCAATACAAATATGTGACTTTTTGGTCTTTTTGACGTGGAGAATTTTAAAATTTTAGATATGTTTAAAAATTAGTATTATGAACTTGAGTCATGGAAAATATGTTATTGTTTATTCCAGTTAGGAAAAAACTCGTGTGATGATGATAATAATAATAATAATAATAATTTTTTCAATTTCCGTTATTATAGTTCTGGCCAACAGTCGTAGGACCTATAACAGGCCAGCACTGAAAAGTACACTAGTAAATATAATAATATATAACTATACTAAGTATAATAATATATAATTATACTAAGCATAATAATAATAATAATAATGGCAAGTCTGAGCTATATCAATCTATAGTTCAGTTTGTGAAAATATTAGCGAGTACTAATGTACTGTGGCTCAAGGGGTTCCAGAATGTACTATTCGTACATCCTTTTCGTGAAGGTTTTTCCCATTTCCCGATGATGAGGGGATGATGGTGGTGAATATGATGGGGTAAAGCCAATAAAAAACTTTAACCTAAGCCTAACCAACCAAATCCTGCTGACCATATTAATTATTACCCTTTCAAGAAAATCCCCCAGTAACAGTGGGGAATAGAACGCGGGACCTCTAGGTGATCAGCAAGTTGCTCTTATCATTCACTATACCTACGAGGCTGGTTAACTAACGTACTGGTAAAGGTCCTGTCAATATTTAACTTAAACGCAACATCTGATTGGCAATATATTAGCTTGCTAGTCAGGCCCCTTGATATAGAACTCTCTCTCTATGGTTGGGTTTTTTTTAAAGGGGGGGNGGGGGGGGGGGGGGGGGCAAAATTGTTCACTGCTAGGAACGCTTCAAAGTGATTCAGTTCACTGAAATTAGCAGTTCATTTATCTAGTTCAATAATTCAGACACCCGCCTCGGTGGCCGCATGGTCCAAGGTACTGCTCTCACAGTAGACTAGACTGCCGACGATGGGAAGATCGAGGCTCGAATCTCATCCAGGTCTACAAAGGGTGGTTTTTCCAAAATTGTTTTACACTTTCCTTCCACGCAAATGCGGTTACACTTATAAATATGTTTTCTAATCCCTAAAACCACTAACGTAACTAGTACATAAACGTATAACCCGAATAGGCAGTAAGACGCGGTGCTAAAAAAAAGTTCAGTCATTTGTGAACTACAGTCCGTAGTTTTGTCGTTCACGACCGACTTATGATTTTCAGTTCAGTTTTCACCCAGTTTATGACCTACATACACCCATGATAGTGATATTATTGGGTGATTACAAATATTGGGACAGTGATGCTTATTTCTTGGAGCTGAAGATTAGTGGATTGTGGATATATAGCTTTTATTAACATGTAAAATGGTACGACACCTTAGCACAGCTGGTAGTAAGTCTTTTTACAGAACTAATGGTCCCGAGTTCAATTTACGGCATGGTCGAAATATTGATAATTGATATAATGTGAGTTTCTCCTTTCACAGTGATGAATTAACGTCCAGGGGCTGGATGTTGTGTCTGTTCTAGATTCAAGTTTGGTTATAAGTCGTGTACTGATATAATCAGTCGGGTTAAAAAGCTCTTGGGAGAATATCATGGTATTTATTTTTAGAACTTCCACTTCGTTTCTATGACTGAGATCGGCCGAAGAATCAATATTGGTTATTGTTGCGTCATCTCGTATTACACTCCGAACTACACTAGATATCATCTCTGAGGTAACTGGGGGGTGACCTGGCGGTCTAGAGGTAAGGTGTCAGACTTCTGTGCTGGCAGCCGGGGTTCAATCCTCGGTCCCGGCACAGATTTATCTGATTACCAAACACATCTCACAATCACCATACCATTACACATTAGCGTAAGTGCGTATAACCCGAACGGGTAGTAAGAAGCGGTGCTAATAATAATAATCTGAGGTAATTGCATGGCTACTATTTGCAAACAGTGTTGTCATTCTCTCGTTTCTATGTGGTCAATCTCCCCCTCAAATATAAGACAAGTTTCGCAACTCTGGTTGGCCGAGGTTGCCAGTAGCTCCTTTTTACCCCAGCACACCACGTTCAGATATAACCGAGACCGAGGAGATTTGGCAACACTTACAGAGAGAAAGAGAAGGTAAAGCTTTTCTCCATAAGACCTGCAGTTCTCTCAACAATGATTATCGGGGGTGTACAGTAGAATCTCGACTATCCGAAATAAAGAGGGCGGACCCAATTTCGGATGATATCAAAAATTTCAGATACTTTGTAAATTCAAGATATGGTAGTAAAAATAAATATTTATTCAGAAACACGTTTTATGTTGATAACATTTATTGAACATTTGTACAATATGTGATACATATGTACTACGACAAGCTAAATACATAACTACGGGATATCAACAAAAGAACGTATCCATCTTGTCGTTGATGGAAACTACTATATTCTCGAGATCCACTTGGATCAAAATAAAACCCATAAGACGAGAGCAAGATGCTGGGCCATTACAATTGCAGTTAATCTGGTTACGATGGAAGGAAGTAACACTATACAATTAAGTACCGGTCTTGTGGCTTCCGGATATATTTTGCTACCGGGAGGTTAAAGTTAGCTACCAGACAGCCATTTTAATATTTTACACGTATTATGAACTGAATTTATCTGCCGGATAGCTATCTGTAGGATATTTTCATGCATAAAACGCAAGGTTGGTACTGTTTTTACTGATGCGCACATGCGTGCAACCTGGCTAGTAGGTACAACGCTCAACATTTCGTTAAATAATGGCGGCTAAACGAGTGCGAGTAAACAGATGGTGTCACGTGGGCGAATAATCAAAGTTGTCATGCAAGTATTAATTCCATTGTCTATCGAAATGTGGTCAATAGTTCGGTACAACGTTTACAAGATTTCATTTATTGTATTCACATTTAAATAATTTGTTCTTATATAACTAACTATAACTCTTCAAATAGCTTGTCGGTTTTTATAAAAGTGTGAATTAAATGCTCTAACTTTATAAGCCCAAACGGATAGTAAAACGCGGCGCTAAGTATGATTATTCTAACTTTATATATAGTTAGAACCTAAGCCTTTGCCTACTAAACACGTGAGCCAAGATTTTAACCTAAAAACAGGTTCTTGTAGTCTAAACATCATGAAAAATAACGCGTCACTATGGCAACGCCTAATTTTACTTTCAGATAAAAGTTATCACTTATCAGGTAGGCCTACTTAAACCTCCTGATAAAAATATGATGGATAAATACAGTTTATCTGGCAGTCATAAGACGAACTTTTAACTTATCGGCCAGATACAAATATTTATCGGGCAGATTAATATTTATCCTGGAGTCATAAGACCGGCCCTAAGTATACTGTATATGAAAGTCGAAGCTTGGGGGAAGGCTGTAATATCAATGATAGCTCTTAGTAGCAGATGATATCCACACGTCCATCATAGATTCTGCCTTAATTATGTGTGACCCTGAGCACGTAACGATTCCTGGGTAGCTCAGTAAGCCAAAGATCCGGTTTTGATTCCCGTGACCAGGTGTCATTTTTCAATTTTTCCGAATAATATGGTTAAGTTAAAGGGAGGGATTTATGGAAATGATTGTTTCAGTAATTTCTGGGTGGACTGAGAAAAAAACTGAAAAACTGTGGGAAAATGGATTCTCGCCTGTTACATCTGCCTAGCAAAACAAACACGACCAAAAAAACAACGGTGTTTCTCTTAACTCGGGTTTCGAAGCGAAGTTCTGTTGGCCAAAGTTCTATTGTATATCATTTCCTGAAGGCTTAATAGTTCTTTTTTACGGATAGTTCAATTAGAACACTATATTTGCGAACTATATATGAAAGTTTTCAGAGCCCAGCTCGTCCGAAGTAGTATTGTTCCTTTGTTTTATTCCAGTAGCAATCGCGGTTGGTTCAGTACAAGATATCCTTTGTCATTTTAGATAGTGATTGGTTTTCTATGTTTTAATTAACTAACCGTGTCAAAGCGGGGTATTAACTGAAGCTAGATCAGTAGATACGGTCAATGTTTACTATTTTATAATAACTACTTTACAAGTGATCATCACGTTTAGGTTTTATCAATTAACTAATTAGTAATTACACTTTCTCTAAATTTAAGCTTCCTAATTCTTACTCATTAGCCTAGGTTAGTACATAACTGAACAGTTAGTAAGACGTGGTGCTAAAAAAAACCCATTAAAACAACTCTCAGCAGTTGGAAGTAAGCGTGTAGACGGTAATGGATTTGTGACCGAGCTCATAATTACTAACCGTTCAAAGGATTGTAGCCGTATTTTATTATTATTATTATTATTATTATTATTAGCACCACGTCTTACTACCCGTTCGGGTTATACGCACTTACGCTAATGTGTAAAGCCTGTTACATCTGCCTAGCAAAACAAACACGACCAAAAAAACAACGGTGTTTCTCTTAACTCGGGTTTCGAAGCGAAGTTCTGTTGGCCAAAGTTCTATTGTATATCATTTCCTGAAGGCTTAATAGTTCTTTTTTACGGATAGTTCAATTAGAACACTATATTTGCGAACTATATATGAAAGTTTTCAGAGCCCAGCTCGTCCGAAGTAGTATTGTTCCTTTGTTTTATTCCAGTAGCAATCGCGGTTGGTTCAGTACAAGATATCCTTTGTCATTTTAGATAGTGATTGGTTTTCTATGTTTTAATTAACTAACCGTGTCAAAGCGGGGTATTAACTGAAGCTAGATCAGTAGATACGGTCAATGTTTACTATTTTATAATAACTACTTTACAAGTGATCATCACGTTTAGGTTTTATCAATTAACTAATTAGTAATTACACTTTCTCTAAATTTAAGCTTCCTAATTCTTACTCATTAGCCTAGGTTAGTACATAACTGAACAGTTAGTAAGACGTGGTGCTAAAAAAAACCCATTAAAACAACTCTCAGCAGTTGGAAGTAAGCGTGTAGACGGTAATGGATTTGTGACCGAGCTCATAATTACTAACCGTTCAAAGGATTGTAGCCGTATTTTATTATTATTATTATTATTATTATTATTAGCACCACGTCTTACTACCCGTTCGGGTTATACGCACTTACGCTAATGTGTAAGGGTAGGATGATTGTGAGATGTAATGGAGGAACTACAGTTTAACGTGGGATCCGAACCACGGTGGAGGCCTGTCATTCCACACACTCACAAGTTGTGATTAATATACGTCTTGTCAGAGGTGAAGGAAGCGTTTGGTAATCAGATAAATCTGTGCCGGGACCGAGGATTGAACCCTGGACCCCAGCACAGAAGACCGACACCTTAATCCTAGATCACCCCGTATAGTATTAATGCAAACAGTTTTTATATAAATGCTGTAATTAGTACATATACGCACAGCTCTAACGGTTAGTGAGACATGGTATTAAAAAAAGCTTAAGTGTTCCCTAAGAGAATTAATCTCAAACTTAATCTAGTAAAAGAGAAAGATTCACAAAGTCGGGGCATGTCGTGGGCCAGACCTTATACAATTATGTTTTGCCTAAATACATTCTATACTTTTGTTTTCGCAGCTCATCTTAATACCCGTCCGGTCTATGCACATTTTAATCATGCTAGTAGGTAAGGGACTGGTAAGATATAATTGAGAGAAAATGTAACCGCATTTAACTTAAAGGAGTGTGGGTAACCATATGGTAAAAACTACTCTTTGGACATCCAGATGGAATTTGCACCCTGACCCCCTGACACCGGAAAATTATACCTGAATAATCTGAAGTTTAATGTTTGTGCTCACTGATGTATGATGGTTATTTGATGTTATGAAATGATAATCAGTAAAGTACATTAAACATTTTTTAAATGTATGTTTACATATGCGTAAGTGAGTTAGCGAAATAATTGAAGCAGTGTTTATTAAATTATGTAAATACAAATTTACACAATCTAGGATTTAAAGTGATAAAAGATACATAAAGTTTTAAGTAAATGTTATTTATATTTAATGTTATTAAAAGTTATGTACGCACGAAAATTTAACTATTATGACTGCAAGCAAGATAGTAATATAAAAGTGTTGCAGACAAGTGGGCCGGATGGAGCCTGTGGGCCGTGGGTTTGCGAACCTTGTCTTAGAGGAATATTGTATCATTAATGGTTTGGATAGTTCATATTTAAGCTTTTTGATTTCAAACGGTTGTATTATTTATGTGATCAACATTATTTATTTAATTAATTATTATTACAAAACTTTTTGAAATCCTACGGACCACACTTTGAAAAACACTGTTCTAACTATTCGTTTTAAAAATATTTTGAGCAATGGAGTCTTGTTAATAATGTAGGTTAACGTTAATTCCGAAAGCACATTTCAAAACTATTTTCCTTTCCTCCCTTGTATCGATCCACGAGAAAAAGTATAACCACCTTTATTAAGCCTTGTAGCTTACAGATGCCACTTAATTACGCTAATTAAACAGACAATTTGTGGTACACCTACAATACATCCACAAATCAACTCCAATAATCAAGGAATTTAGTCCAACCTGGATGTAAATGCCTTGAATATGACTGGATCGGTTCGTTTCTTCAGTAACTGGCGTCCAACTGCTTTCATTCAAGGTGGGAGTGTAGAAAAATAGAGTTAAAGGCAGTATTTTTTGTAACATTTATATCAAAGTTGCTTTTTGTAAAAAAAAAAAAAGATTCTCCAGTACAAACATGAGTTTAAGTTTCTTCACATGGTGACCTCAACAGTTCTTGAATATCTGTCAAGGGGTTACTGGAATTTAATAACCACATTTTCTCTTAATTTAAAAAGATTTTCATCTAGTGACCATATTCCCATGACAGATATTCAAGAACTGTTGATATAAATATGTGAAACAAAATTAAATTCTATGTTTGTAATGAAACAATATTTTATTCATTTTGTCCAAAAAAAGTTTTGCTATATAAACAGTAAAAACCTTTTCCCTTATCTCGCGTTCTCTTCCAACAACCCCACCTTAAGAATAGGAACTAGTTTCGTTTACTAGTCGTTTATCAGCTACCTCGTTTATAATTATATAATATCTAAAAAAACTATTAAAACAAACATACAGTAAAATAAATATAATTTACAACATTTTCTGTAAAATAAACTTTTTGACACTTTTATATCTACTGCTCTGCCGATTGGAGAATTTTGTAACCAAGAAATATAAATACGAAAACAATAATTGAGTACACATTACTTTAAATTCATTTGCATACTTATTTGAAATGTGGGGACAATAACCGGAAACCAAAAACCCTCAAAACTAATAACCAATCTCAAGCATTATAATGAGTTTTAAAATGATATTACAAAGTATTTATCGACATTAGTATTTTGATAATAAATAGCTTTTAGAAAATTCAAATGAACCATTCCACGCCTAATATTCGCAGCATTTTACTTTATACGTAGTTTTACTAAATAGTTCTATAAAAAGCAACCGTTAATACATAGTACATAAATTTACGTATACAAATTATTTCGGTAACTTTTATACCACCCCAAAAAGTTTGTTCCTATCAAAATCAGACTGTATTTTAAATATTACCCTATTTCACTCTTATTAACGTTTACTTCAAATAAACATTAATATTTTAAGTTGTCATGGAGTATTTAAATTTGGTACTTAGATTTTCTTATACCTTATAAATGAGAAGATATTGATTTAAAAATAAATAAATTGAAATAAACATATTTCTTTAGAAACTCAAGTTCATCAAATGAGCGTGATACTTAAAATGACCAGAAAAAAAACATTAGGTACTGTACATATTTTCATGATGTAATAAATTGTCCAGCCTCTGACAAATATACCAGACTTTTAAGTAGATAATCCTCCACTTCTTGAAGCTTATGGAAATAAAATTAGAGTGATAAGTTTCCCTCCATTTTGTGTTGGTTTGTTCTCAAATCTGAGCCGCAAAATCGGAATGAGTGTTAGAAAATGTCTAAGAAAATGTTTCATAATTTTTCTTCTGGTGAAAGAATGGGGGAAAAAAAAAATCAATGTTGACTCACAAGTTTGGAATGTGTACCCCCAGTATCCCAAGTTGGAGCACTAAGCTGTTTTACATATTAGTATCACTTTCATTAAAAAATAGTTTAATGTATTTAGAGAGTCCTAATTGGTGTTCACAAGCATAATGGCATTGCATGGTCTCGTCTTATCTGGTTTGCTGGTGACTGAAGATCAGGACTCGAATTCCTGTCGAGTGTAGTGAGAGGTTTTTCCCTAAAATTTTCCCACTCACATTCCGTGCAAATGCGGTTACAAAGCCTCTAAAATTCTATTATTTGACTCCTTATCTTATTTATATAAGTGTGTGGATATCTAAGAACGGGTAGTAAGACGCGAAGCATAAATACTTTTTGATAAAATAGGCAGTACAATGGACACGTGCCAAGAAAGAAAAGGTAAATTTAATTTAAAAGTTTAGTAAGCCATACAAATCAGGGATTATATATATAATGCGTGTCTGGGCTACATCAGTTATGGCCCAGTTTGTGGGAAGATAAGCCGGTACTGTGGTACCTTTTCCTCGAGGACACTGGAATGTACTAATCGTTCCGTGAAAGCTCTTTCCATGTCCCAATGAGATGGGGTGGTGATGAAAGTAAATATAAAGCTGTGGAACCAGTGTACATCTTAACCAAACTCAAGCCTAGATCTAGGTATTGTTAGACATCTTATATAATAATAAAAGGAATTGTTTGTCTGTGTGTTTGTTTGTGTGCGATGCCCAGCCATTAATCTACGGCAGGCAGAGATATTAATTTTTTTTAACATACAGTCAACTCTCGATTCTACGACCTTTCACGGTTCCCTAGAAAAGGGTCGTTATTGGAATTTTAACAGATTTTGTTCCACCCCTGACCTTCATACGAAAAAATTGCATTTTTTAGACAATACGTGAAAAAGTAAATAAAATAAAACCTACCTATTTCTTGAAGAAGGTACTCCTTTCACTCATTTCGTCAAAATTATAAGTTCGTATCAAATAAAAAAAATAGCTTGGGTCGTAAAAAATCGTTCACAAAATCCAACCAAAAACGTAACCAAATCAAAATAACAATGTTAAACAATAGCATGGGTCGTCAAAAATTGTTCACAAAATTGTTCACAAAATCAAACCAAAATAGTAAACAAATCGAGAATCGAAATAACAATGGCAAATGCAAGCCTGGCGCGTGATGTAGCGGCAGTCGCGCGCGGGGAAACATGTTCTTGCTTGTGGGAGGGGGTGGACAGAGTCAAGTGATATTGGCTGGCATTGATGAGGTGGTGTCTTTTTTTAATCCGTGACCCACCCCAGTTACTAGTAATACAGCGCTCACAAAGATATTTGCAACGCAGCGACCTAAATAAATGCAACAAACACATTTTACAACGATTTCCTTAAACTTTTCAACCTTTTTTCCCACATTTTTCACGGTTCCCCAAAAAAGGGTCGTTACTTCGAGAGGGACGCTATTCCCGGGGTCGTAGAATCGAGAGTTGACTGTAGGTGGATGGAACGGGGTCCGAATGCACGTCGAAGCCGGATTTAAAAAAAATTAAATAGATTTTTAATTAGGCTATTTTAACAAATTTTTGAAGAACATATTTTTTCTCTGGTCTAGAATTACGTTTCAGAGATACGGGCACCATGGCGCGGGGTCGGGGGGGGGGAGGGGGCTTCTATAATTCTTATACCACAGTGGGTCACGGGCAACGCCGTGCGGGATTGATAGTTAAAAATAAAATGGCAATTCTCATTTTCCCATAAAAATTAAATTAAGGAAAGGTACTCCATATAGCCAGACATTTCCAATTTTGATAATATATTCGCAAATATTTGAGATACGAAATTATTGGTTGCTGTAAAGTTGTAGTACGATTCAAAATAGAAATATTTTATTTGGAATATATTTTAATTAAGTCAATAGTTTCTGAGCAATAAGTAACTATACATTTTTGATGGTGCTCTGACAATAATTGAAATTGTTGGTGGTCCAAGATGCTCCTCTTTTCTAAAAGTTTCTGTAAACGTGTATATTATTTCATTTATAATTTTTTGTAGAGGGTTTATGCAACAATGTACTGTACATGTCTCTGGTGTAGCCTTTATTTTCTTTCTTCCTTCAATGCCCGTGAAGATATTTTCTTCAAACAGTCAGGAACACTAGCCGATTCCCTTCCGATGCCATTCAGCCCAATTTATAAACCACATACCCTTAATTAATTACTCGAGATTTTAGTTTACAGGATAATTGAGACTAGAACCGTCCGAACCTACACCGAACTCTTCTTTATATTTAACAGAAAATTAAGCAGCCGCTTGTACAAAAGAACGTTGTCCAATTGACTAAAGAAAAGTTTGGAATATAATTAAGAATATAATTTACAAGTGCTACTTGATGCAGATAACAATTCATAAACAAATATTCTAAAGTTTCAGGAACGTGGCTAAATACACAGTGTGAAGATGGAACCTTGTGCGTCAAATAAAGTAGATCTTTCTTGTAGGCGTGTCTGAACCGAAGGCAGTGTTTTCTTGTTTGAATATGTCATTTGATTTTTTTTTGTAGGGTTGGCATCATTTAACCCCCCCTGTCCTCTCTCGCTCGCTGCGTCAGTGACCTGGTGGTCTAGGGGTAAGGTGTCAGACTTCTGTGCTGGGTGTCCGGGGTTCAATCCCCGGTCCTGGCACATATTTATACGATTATCAAACATTCCTTCACCTCTGACAAGATGTGTATTAATCACAACTTTTGAATGTGAGGAATGCCAGGTCTCCACCGTGGCTCGGATTCCACGTTAAACTGTAGGTCCTCCATTTCATCTCACAATCACCCTACCATTACATATTAGCGTAAGTGCGTATAACCCGAACGGGTAGTAAGACGCGGTGCTAATAATAATAATGTTAACGTAGTGTTTATGATTGCCACGCATGGAGAGGGGCTGGTCTAACGAGTCTGTGGGATTCATGCTGGAAGTGGATGATCGATCATATGTTATATTGAACGATAGTTTATTGCATGTTGTGTGCAATTTACAGTATATAATTATTATATTCATATTAAACGTTGTATTTATTCTTATTACGCGCATTATTGTCCAGAGTTTGATTTATTAAATTCTACCTAAAATCAGTGGTTTAGTCGTAGTGCCGGAAAGCAAGGTCATAGCAACACCAAAGTTAAAGGGGGGAGGGGGGGGGG
>CABEEJ010000093.1:184348-266776 GCA_901482245.1 Timema douglasi
GGGGGGGGGGGGGGGGGGTCCCCAACCGCTGTAGTCAAGAACATTTCGCAAACATAAATTCCTCTAGAAACTACTTGGAGAATTCTTTTAGTGGTTACTAAGGCAGAAACTTACTTGACTCACTTCCCCTAAAATTCCGGGAATTCACATAGAGCAAAGTACATTTCATCAGAATTTATTGATTCATGGTAAGAAAAAAAAGTTTTAGCACAATAGTGATATAAAATCAATTAGTTAACTTGTAAATGCATAGTATAAAACTTTACTAAGAAAAAAAAAATTGAATATTTTTTTCATGAAAAGCAGTGCTGGAATGGCGTTCCCGCTCCACATCACCTCTGCCTAAAACTAAAGCTGAACCTGTCATCCTCACAAGTCCCCTTTTGGTTTTTTCGTGAGCGGTAATAGCTCCAAGTTCTGGTAAGACTAAACCTGTGCCTGTTTCTGGATCACGTCCTTTCCAAAAACCCTAATCCATCTTTATTTCTATTCGTCACAAACAGGAGCTACGGGGTAAGCGAAGACTAGCACTAAGGGGAGTTTTATTACCACAGTTATTAATCACTATACTACATTATTATTATTATTATTATCAACGCGTCTTACTACCCGTTCGGGTTATACGCACTTACGCTAATGTGAAATGGTAGGGTGATTGTGAGATTAAATGGAGGACCTACAGATTTAACGTGGAATCCGAACCATGGTGGAGGCCCGGAATTCCTCACATTCACAAGTTGTGATTAATACACGTCTTGTCAGAGGTGAAGGAAGGGTCTAGTGATCAGATAAATCTGTGCCGGGACCAAGGATTGAACCCCAGACCCCAGCACAGAAGTCCGACACCCTACCCTAGACCACTGTAACGGACGGGAAAATTCCAAATATTAAAAAAAATATTTAACCCCCGAAAAAAAAAAATCAAAATGGTGGGACAACTTTAAAGCCGGTGCGGACTTTTCTCAGGAGGCCTTTTGTGGCTAAACCTATTAAAAAAATTGATTGCACCAGAGCTAGATTTTTTGATTTTAGGTAAATTTTGCACATTTTCCACATAGTATTTTAATTTTCTGACACATTTATGGGACAGCTAGAATCATAAAATTTTAAAAATAAACCAAGGTTCAAAACAACTTTAGGATTGATTAGTTTAAACTCACTGGGTCTTGGGTGTGGAGCCCACAACGAGCAAAGAGAGTTATTATATATTTTCACATTTACCTTGTTTATTTCTTTATACTAAGATAAAAGAGAGAGAAAGTCTTTGTGATAAACCATAACATTAATTTTATTTATCTCTTGTGCTGTTGCTTCCGTGGTAATTTACATCTCAAAGCTGTGATGGTTTCTCGAGTGGATGGGCAAAGTGATCGCAGTCTCGCTATAAATCTCATATTTACATCTCATAAAGGTGAGCATTTGTTTCAACAGCTCTTAAGACTCGTCTAATAGTTGGTCACGCAGACTAATGGTGGACTCACATGATCTGTTTTACCTATGCTTTGAACTATACAGGCTTAAACATGATGTAATATACTAACAATTAATTAAAACCCAGCTTTCATGGCCGAATGGTTCAAGGCATTGGATCTACTGAGGGTGTTTTTTTCCCCCCTAAATGCTTTCCTACTCTGCTTCCACGTATATGCGGGTAGATTAGCTTTAAAATTATTCCTACAACATTAGAATAATTTTAATATATGCATATAAAAGGTAAAAAAACGTGACGATGAAAAAATGGGTTGTTTTAAATCATTGGTGGAAACGCGAACTAAATGTCGGTGGCGGAGCGATAGCGTTTCGAATCTAGCCCTTGTGTATTGAGTTTTTTTTTTTTACAAAACAGTTTTCCACTCTCCCTACAAGTAGGCCTAACATTCAAAGATATTTTCTCTAAATTTTAACTCATTAATCTCTATCTCGCGAGCGTGATTAAAATGCTTCTAGCCCGAACTGATAGTAAGAGGTGGTGGGGGAGCATTAGCAGAAGCGGATTTACACTATAGGCCCACTAGGCACGGGTCTAGGGGCAGCGGCTTTAGGGGGCGGCACATTTTGGATAGCATTATTTTAATTTTAATATTTTGTTTTCAACAATTGCACTTAAAAAATATTGACTAACATTATTGAAATAGTTCAAGTTATAGTCAGAACGACACTATTTATTTTTAAAAACTGTTCTTTATAATTACTTTGTAATTTACGTCGGTCTCCCCTTCTTCATAATGTTAACTCAAGCTACTGTAGGGAATGTACAGTGCATGCCTGATTATCTTTCGTAAACATCTTTGCTCGAATATTAACTCCCCCACCCCTCCAAACTCTTTCCTCCAAAACCTCTAAAAACCCTTGAAAAAAATTGGGAGGGGGGGGGATATCATAATTGTGCCTAGAGGCGCAACATTTTTAGAACCACCGCTGAACATTAGTAGTCGTTTGATGAAATAAGCTGTAATAGGAGCGACAATCCCGCATCCTGGAAGTCAGTTTGTACACCATGAGGGTAGATCACCCGACAGGATTGAATTAAACCTGTCACGTGACAAGTATACAAAACTAAATAGCTAAAGTGAAATCAAATTTTCGTAAAAAAAAAAAGGCCCTTATCTTACATCTGAAAAAGTTACCAGAACTACTTTAACTTTTTCAAGCGTCAAGTCATGAAATCTGCAGCTGTCATTTTTACTAGACACTTATAAAATAAAACTAATATATTAGTTACCCGCCTTGTCTGATTCGGTGGCCGCGTGGTCTAACGCACTACGCTCGTGTTGGACAAGACTGCCGGAGTCTTGGAAACCGGGGTTCGATGCACTGATGGGTGTCATAAATAGTTTTCCAATCTCCTTCCATGAAAATGCGGGTGCAATTCATCTCAATTAAAAATTCATAATCCCTAAGCCTTTAGTGTAATTAGTACATCGGCGTATAATCTGAACGGGTAGTAAGACACGATACCAAAAATTGTTACCCACCTTGGTGGCTGAATGGTCTAAAACGTCACTTTTATGTTGAACTGAACTGATTAAAACGGTGATATCGAGGTTTGAATCCTTGTTAGATCTACTGAGGCTGGTTTTTCTTAGATATTTCCTCACTCTCCTTCCACTCAAATGCGGGTAGGAAAATGCTTTCTTCATTATCCCTACCCAATTAAAGTAATTATCACATTGGCGTATAGCCTGAACAGATGGTAAGACGCGGTGATAAAAAATGTATAATAGTAACTTAGTAAATAAAATATTATCAATTTTGGTCGTTAACAAAAAGTATTTATTTTTTAAAAGGCCCTTCCTATGAAAATTGATCTTTATAATAGAATTAGGCCTATCATAAACTGATGGATAACTGACAGTTTCAACACTTACTAACCTATTTTCATATAATGCTCACGGTAAAAATAAATATCCTGCAGCTGTTACCTTTGACAAGTAGTATACCTTAATTGCGTAAGAATTTTAATATTAATTTAGAAATTGTGGAATTCAAGCAAGTGATAGGATGGTGGAAAATGTATAATTTTACAGGTATTAAACTTATGGACCAGGGTAAAGTAAAATTGTTCCTTTAGCTTGCATTTAATTGCCTGGAAAGATCCTCTGAATTCAACCTTGTAGAAGACGTGACGTCAGATGACCCCCTATCTATACCTTCACTTGTAAATATGTTCAATAAAACACTTCGAATCAATTTTAGCGCCAGATAACTTGAAGGCAACGACGCAATGATCCACTAAATATCCCCTTCCTTATCCATACCCTTTTAATGTGATTAAATGCTGATAGCTCAGACGGTTAGTAAGACATTATTATTTACCCGCCTCGGTGGCCGCATGGTCTAGAGTGCTACTCTCGCAGTAGACCAGACAGCCGATGACGGTGAGATCGAGTCTCGAATCTCTGTCGGGTGTACTGATGGTGGTTTTCCCTAAATTGTGTTCCACTCTCTCTCCACACAAATGCACGTACACATCCTACCTAATCCCTAAAGCCATTAGCGTAATTAGCACATAAGCGAATAATAACCCGAACGAGTAAGTAATAGGCGCTAAAAAAAAGAAAGACATAAAACTTTATATATTTAAAAACATGATATTGAGATTTCCGTTGTGCTATCGGGGAGCCTTTCTAAGCCGAAATTTTGTCACGCAAATAAATACAAATCTACATTAATGTCAATCATTATTCCTGACGGTTGTTTTAAGTAATTTAATTAGCGTTCAAGGATAGTATGCACAATTAAAATCGACTAAGTAGATTTCTATCTATTTACAGATAAAGCAGAGAACATTGCGGCCATTTTGAATACATAATCTTTCCCGGTAGTGTCTCCCGACGGATTTTAAAGTTATTATTATCACTCTAATGTGTAATGGTAGGGTGATTGTGAGATGATATGGAGGACCTACAGTTTAAAGTGGGATCCGAACCACGGCGGAGGTCTGGCATTCCTCACATTCACAAGCTGTGATTAATAAACGTCTTGTCAGAGGTGAAGGAAGGGTTTGGAAATCAGATAAATCTGTGCCGGGACGATTTTAAAGTTGATTATGTAATTTATAAAGACTAAAGTTTTTAAATTTAGTGAGTATCCTAAAAGAGAAGTGATCTTACACTATTTGACTCTATCTGGTTTCAAACCAAGTATCTGAAAGGTCAGTATTTGAAACTCGACGATCATGACTACGGGCCAAGGTAATCCATACTCTATGCAGCATACTTCATTTTATTGTTTTGGTTTTATATGCAGTAATTTCAAATATACATAAATTTCAATATTGTCTCTGATTATATTTTGTATTTTTTCAAACCCTTGCAGTTCTCTTCACAGTTTTATCTCAAACAAAAAAAAATGCTAAATAAAAGTGATTTCCCCAAGGAAGTGATGTCTTTATTTCCAGTTCATGGTGAGGAGTGTTAAGAGTGTCGACGGAACGCAAAGTGTAGCGTGTAGTTCTCCGCTTGAAGAGCGGGGGGGTAAGGTTTCGTTGGAACGTTCCAAGGGAAGGTAGAATGGGGCGGGAGCATGGTACCAAGGGAGAGAGAGAGAGAGAAGTGAGAGGGGGTGGATACAGGGTGTAAACTCTCCGATTAACTACGCCCCGTCATGAAGTAGGATATCGATTATTCGTCCAGAATGTGACACAGAGCTGTAGCCAGTAAAGTAAAAAGAACACGCTAAAAAAAAGGTCGTTCTAGTAAAAATACAAACGCATTTTAAATCCATCAAACCCAAACACGTTAGCTGTGTCAGTAGCGCGTCTACCTACAAGGATAAAGGTCCCGGGTTTTTATTCCCGGTATGGTTGAAAGCAAAATTTTTGGTGAAATTAGGATTTTCCATTTCACGGCGATGACCTGACGGTCGGGGGACTGGATGTGGCGTGTGTTTTAAGGTGGGTTTTTTTTCTCTGAACAACGTGTCTTATTACCCTTTTGGACTATACGTTTATCACGTACTTATGGGTGTACTGGCGGTCTAGGGGTAACGTGTCAGACTTCTATGCTGGCGGCCGGGGTTCAATCCTCGGTCCCGGAATATATTTATCTGATTACCAAACCCTTCCTTCACCTCTGACAAACCATCTTGTGAATGTGGGGAATTCCAGGCCTCCACCGTGGTTCGGATTCCACGTTAAACTGTAGGTCCTTCAATTCATCTCACAATCATCCTACCATTACACATTAGCGTAAGTGCGTACAAGCCGAACGGGTAGTAAGACGCGATGCTAATAATAATAATAATAATAATAATAATAATAATAATATCACGTACTTACTACTCTAATGGGTTAGGAATTAGGAAGGTTGAATATATAAGAAGCCTAGCCACCTTTGCTTGGAGAGAGAGAGAGAGAGGTAAACCATTTAAAAAAAACTACCCTCAGTACACCCAACCGGGATCGAATCATGATCTCTCCTCCATCAATAGTCTAGTCTTATTTCGAGAGAAACAGCTTACCATGAGGCCACCGAAGCGGCTAACTGCTCTAAGTTTAGGTTAATATGTAGCTGCGCGCCGACATAATCAGTGTGTTCACAAAGTGTACGTTAAATACCCATAGTTGTAATTCAAATTACATTTCTTGGCCAACAATAACGAGATTTATAACAGACCCGAACTGAAAAGTACACAAGTACCTGACATGTGAACATTAATTCAAAATACAATAGAATAAAATAAACAATCAGAGCTAAATAATGATATATACAATTAAATATTTATTAAAGCTATAAAAAATAATAACAAATTAAATAAAGAGTAGTAAAAGCTTAGGCATTCAAAAAACATTGACATCAAATAAAATAAAATGAAATAAAATAAAATCAACAACAAAAACAAACTAAATAAGCAGAAAAATGTAAGTTTAGATATTTGAGGTAGAACATTTATTGGGTAAATTAATTATAGTGGGGTTTCTTATATGACTCTCTGATTTTGGCTTTTATTTTGTAATCTAAAAGTGATGTTATGGATGCAACGACCTATAGTACTTACCTCATAAGAGAGAGAGAATAATTTTGAATTACGATAAGTCCAAGAAAGGACTTGTATACCTACATAGTCGAAGGGAAAATTGACAAAAAATGTTGTTATTTGAATTATTAAAAACAATCATAACATTTAGGACAATATCAATAATATTTTATTATATTATTAATCTTGTTTTATCAGTATGGATTCTAATAACTGTGGCAGATTACCTGACTTGACATACAAATATAAGAAAATGTTTTTAATAGATTCTGTAACTGTTATAAAATGTTCTTTCTACCTTGTTTCTACTATATTTATATTATCTTTCTGCTTAGTAATAATTTTTTTTTTATTGCACAAGCTTTTATTATATATTGTATTTCTATTTTTCAAGATCTCAATTAGTTTAAAGTATTCTTGTTTTTTCCCCCTCTAAATATTTCTTAACGTTATGACATTTTAAATAAACAGAGGTGACCTGGTGGTCTAGGGTTAAGGTATCAGATTTCTGTGCTAGGTGTCCGGGGTTCAATCCTCGGTCCCGGCACGGATTTATCTTATTACCAAACCCTTTCTTCACCTCTGACAATACGTGCATTAATTACAACTTGTGAATGTGGGGGAATGCCAGGTCTCCACCGTGGTTCGGATCCCACGTTAAACTGTAGGTCCTTCATTTCATCTCACAATCACCCTACCATTACAATATTAGCGTAAGTGAGTACAACCCAAACGGGTAGTAAGACGCGGTGATAATAATAATAATAATAATAATAAAAGAGCTAGAAACTTTTAAATTTAAATTCTAAAAACATTTTATTTGAGAGCGTAATGAATGAATCGGGTAATTCCTCCTCGAAATGCTCGAGGCAGCAAAAGGAAAGGGAGAATCCTAACTTTTTTTGGAATGTGTGGAATCCAAGCACAGGAACAGAGCTAACTGTGGCCATTCCTTCGCCTTCATCACCGTTATCCCATGTTCCTGTATCTGTCGAACCTCCTTCGCCTCCTGTAATATACCAGCCAAGAACCCTTCCCTTCCAATTCATGACCTTACCAAGACATCGATAACTTCACAATACTCCCTTCGACCCTCTACGATTACACAGCTGATTCCTCAACGATCACAAACTAAAAAGAAAATCTCTTTAGCCTAGGGCTCGAATCATCTCCTTCGTTTCCACCCACCAAACACCTCCACCTGTTCCACCACGAAGACCCACGGACCTTCTCAGTGTGATCCTATGGAATCTGTCCATGCTGCTATGAAGATATCCACATAGATGTTTAGAGCCACGCCTCCTCCTGGGACCCTATGGCCAGCTGGTTTACAAAGAACCGATTCATTATTTGGCCAAACCCAATAACAACTTAACTAGAAATTACACCACTCAGGAAGCTAAATAGTCAATACTTATCCACAAACTTGACTCTGGTAGTGAAAACCTACTGTAGGACCGTACACCTAATACTAAACATATGTTATTATTATTAGCACCGCGTCTTACTACCCGTTCGGGTTGTACGCACTTACGCTAATGTGTAATGGTTGGGTGATTGTGAGATGAAATGGAGGACCTACAGTTTAACGTGGTATCCGAACCACGGTGGAGGCCTGGCATTCCTCTCATACACAAGTTGTGATTAATAAACGTCTTGTCAGAGATGAAGGAAGGGTTTGGTAATCAGATAAATTTGTGTCGGGACCGAGGATTGAGTCCCGGACCCCCAGCACAGAAGTCCGACACCTTACCCCTAGACCACCAGGTCATCCCTAAATATATAAAAGTATAACTAAACTAAAATTGTAGAATCTGTAGACGATTAGATGAACATAAACACACAAGTTTACATTCTTATAACCCACTTCGGTGGCCGCATTGTCTACTCCGAGGCGCCACTCTCGCACTATACTAGACTGCTAATGATGGAGATATCAGTGTTCGAATCCCGGTTGGGTGTACTGAGAGTGTTTTTTCCTAAATGGTTGTATACTCCCCTCCATTAAAATGTGGGTACACATCTTCTAAAATGAAACCTTCATCATCCTTAACACATTGTAATAATTAGTACAGATGCGTATAACCTGAACGGGTAGTAAAACGTGGTACTAAATCCAAAAAAACACTTTAAACAGCTACAGAGATCGAACTAAGAATCCCTAAAATATTTAAATTGACCTTTTTACTACTGCATAGCATGAATGAGATAAAACGAGACTTGGGCACTTTTCATACCGAGCTCAACCTTCGTTCCAATCAATTTAAAAAAAAAAGACGTATCATTTCCTCGTTTTATCTTATGGGTTTATTATTGCAATCCTACCTCCCTCAGTGTTCGAGAAAGAATAATTAAAACAGTTGGGTTCAGCCCGGTTTTATTGTCTGTAGTAAAGTCAGTATCTATTCACTCATCTTATGGAAAGGAATTATTTTTTATCTTAAATAAAGGTTTTATTTTAAATCTTATTTTGGCATAACATTTCAAACACGTATCGAAAATATAGATAACCTAAGAGTAACTAATTTTTTAATGCAAAATTTCCAGTTAAAATGTTAAAACTCTTCTTTAACTATTATAAAAATATAAGGACCTATTTTTAAGATAAATAATTGGCGTTAATATAAGAGCAACTCTAGCTTTGATTGACAATAATATTTTTTAAATACTAACATACAAAAAACTTAGCCTATTTGTTTCTGTTGGTGACCTGGTGGTCTAAGGGTAAGGTGTCGGACCTGTGTGCTGGGGTCCGGGGTTCAATCCTCTGTCCCGGCACAGATTTATCCGATTACTAAACCCTTCATTCCCCTCTGACAAATACTTGTATTAATCACAACTTGTGAATGTGTGGAATGCCAGGCCTCCACCGTGGTTCGGATCTCACGTTAAACTGTAGGTCCTCCATTTCATCTCACAATCACCCTACCATTACACATTAGCGTAAGTGCGTATAACCCGAACGCGTAGTAAGACGTGGTGCTAATAATAATAATATTAGATGGTGTAAGTTTAGGGTAGCCTGAGCAAGATAGAAGAAGCTTAGCACTGGATAACAATCAATGAATTTGTTTGAAACATTTTTTAAACATAAGGTAATTTACGTAAGTGCAGTAACATCATAATAAGTAGCTTTTTTTTTCAGTGGGAGGATGTAGTCATCATTTTACCTTTGGTAAACTACGAAAATAGCAAGCTCACTCGGTTTGAATGGTTCCCTAATGGTTCAGCTTATAAGACAGAGCTAGAGTCTGATCCCTCATACTAGGACTAGTTGGTACCATTCAGGTTAAAATAATAATAATATTTAGCACCGCGTCTTACTAACCGTTCGGGTTATACACTTTAAGTACTAATTACTCTAAAGGATTAGAAATTGGGAAGGTTGAATTAAAGGAAGTGAACCCACATTTGCGTGGAGGGAGAGTGGAAAACCGTTTAGTAAAAAAACTCAGTTCACCCGACCGAGATTCGAACCTTGATCTCCCCGTCCTCAGCAGTCGAGCTCTACACGACAAGCGCGTTTGCCAACTACGCCATCGAGGCGGGTCCATTCAGGTTAAAACTGAGTGCACAGTGAAATGTGACAGTGGGAGATAGATAGTTCGTTTGAATTATAATGATTAGAGTAATAATTCTTCAGAAGTTAGAAGTTGTTGGTTTCCATGGCTCACGCACCGTTTCTCACTACCCGTTCGGGCTATCCACATATTTACATTGCTAGGGTAGGGAGGGATTAAATATAATTTTTGAGAAAGGCTGGGATTGACGTGCACACGGCTCCGAAACCGGAAACGGACTGCGACACGAACGCTAGTCTGATGGAGTACGGTTGATTACATGGGGAGCATTTCAAGTTCGTGGCTGTCGCAACGGATGAGAAACGCAACCATCTTCGTTTTCAAAACTGTCGCAGTGTTCATGACGCTGGTCTGACCCCCTCTCTAAATGTCGCCGCGTTTTCATGGAGTGAGGGCGGGAAACAATTAAAAAAAAAAACCACCCTCAGTACACCAAGCCGCGATTTCAGACTCCAACCTATTTGCCACCAGTAATCTCACTCTCGAACTTCGTTTGTTCACGGCACACTATTAATTGTCATGAGTTCTACGCGGCACACTGAATGTGCAAGTTGGCGGTACTACGCGAGACTCGGACATGCGAATGATCAGAAAAACTTTTTTTCAGTCGAACAGAAAATGCGTGTCCCTTATTCCGAATTGAACGTTTTATGGAGATAACTAAAATTTTCTCACTAAATACTCAACCGTTTGATTTTAAACCAATGAATTCCCAGGACATAAATATACTAAAGCATTTGAACATTTATCTCTTATTTCTTTTTAAATTATAATATTGGCTGGAACTAATTTTAACCTTTTTTTTTATAAACAGGAACAGTAAAATAACGTACGGAATTTCGTGGAACAGATAGTGAATCTCGTGGCACCTTTTGAGAACCACTTTGGCTTAGATAATGTAACCACCTATATGTTTTAGGTCTGAGAACAGATTATGTTTGCTACAATTTCGGAATAAGCTATACCCGTTTAATGCTGATCTGTATTTCTCACATTGTATAACTATGGGTGTAAATAAACTCGCCAATGAGAGAATCATTGTGCATAATTATTATTAGCAGCGCGTCTTACTACCCGTTCGAGTTATACTCACTACGCTAATGTGTAATAGCAGGGTGGCTGGGAGATGAAATGGAGGACCAAAAGTTTAACGTGGAATCCGAACCACGGTGGAGGCCCGGCATTCCACACATTCACAAGATGTCTTGTCAGAGGTGAAGGAAGGGTTTGAGTAATCAGATAAATCTATGCCAAGACTGAGGATTGAACCCCGGACCCCCAGCACAGAAGTCCAACACCTTACCCCTAGACCGCCGGGTCACCTTCAATATGTATAAAATGTCTTAAAAACATGAGAGAAAAGCACTGTTTTATAGAAGGATATGTGACCTTTATACATTTGAAATACATTCTCACAATACACTAGAGTTGAGAGGGTTGCCTATTTTTAACTTATGTATGTATAAAACTTATATATAGGCCTATAATAAAATTATATACAAACCAAAGTCCCCACAATTTTTTTATACGTTTAGTTAAAACAACAAGGCTAGCTTATAGTAATGTTGAAAGCAAAAAAAAACTTTTTCGGAGCTTTATTCGTGCTATAGAACAACAACGCTGTCTCCTTTAATTTATTTTGTTCTATTTTACGTCGAATTTTGTTGATATAATTGAAGTAGCGATCGAGGAAGATGACGCGTGATAGAAACAGCAGCCGAGATACGTAATTTCCTGTTGTTGACTTTGTAATTGAATCGATGATGTTGGCGTCGGTTTTTTTCCCTCGCTTCTTGGGGAAATAGCTTGATTGGTTTCATTTTCACTTATCTAATATATATAAAATGTATTCAACCCGAAGGTTTTTTGGATCCTCAATAGTTCCGCCGTCAACTGTAATGCCTAGGTAGCATTGAAGAGGCGTACTAGGGAAATGAGGAGTGAGGTAGTTTCCCGTTGCTTTCCTAACTGATCCAGAAGTTACTATTGCACATAGGTGACCTGGCGGTCTAGGGGTAAGGTGTCAGACTTCTGTACTGGCGGCCGGGGTTCAATCCTCGGTCCCGGCACAGATTTATCTGATTACCAAACCCTTCCTTCACCTCTGACAAGACATCTTGTGAATGTGGGGAATGCCAGGCCTCCACCGTGGTTCGGATCCCACNAAATGAGGAGTGAGGTAGTTTCCCGTTGCTTTCCTAACTGATCCAGAAGTTACTATTGCACATAGGTGACCTGGCGGTCTAGGGGTAAGGTGTCAGACTTCTGTACTGGCGGCCGGGGTTCAATCCTCGGTCCCGGCACAGATTTATCTGATTACCAAACCCTTCCTTCACCTCTGACAAGACATCATGTGAATGTGAGGAATGCCAGGCCTCCACCGTGGTTCGGATTCCACTTTAAACTGTAGGTCCTTCATTTCATCTCACAATCACCCTACCATTACACATTAGCGTAAGTGCGTATAACCCGAACGGGTAGTAAGACGCGGTGCTAATAATAATAACTATTGCACATTAGTCTGCCAAGCCTACCAAAATGCATAAACCATGTGATCATATATATATATATATATATATATATATAAATCTATATAACATATAAGTCTGCATTCAAATTATAGGCCTATACTTTGATTAAAACAAATGTATATAAAACCTAATCAATCCGCGCTAAAAAAACTATTTTATTTATTATTTTATTAATATTGGGAGGATTACCACAATTTATAGGGTGTTTACCTAAATTATCAGTTATTAATTTCTTAAGCTTTGAAAACAAAATAATTTTATTAATTATTATAGTATGTGTACTTTGAGTAAATAAAATAATTTAATTAACATTTGTAAGCTTTCATATAATTCTCCAAAAAATCTTGTTTATATATATATATATATATATAGAGAGAGAGAGAGAGAAAAAGAGAGAGAGAGAATAACTGTTACATAATAGAATAGAATCAAATCTTTACAAACCAACTAACGTTTCAAACTCACTCACTCTCTCTCTATCTCTGTATATATATAACGTTTCAAACTGCAAAGGTACAGACAGAGAGGAAAGTCGGGACTTTGTTATAATAAGATTGTGTATGTTACGTCTCATTAATGAAATTACCCGATTCATGAATCGGGAACATTTTTGCCCACTCAGTAAACTATCTCTTTCTCCCTATATATATATATATTTTTTTGCCCACTCAGTAAACTATCTCTTTCTCCCTATATATATTTTTTTTTGCCCACTCAGTAAACTATCTCTTTCTCCCTATATATATATTTTTGCCCACTCAGTAAACTATCTCTTTCTCCCTATATATATATATTTTTGCCCACTCAGTAAACTATCTCTTTCTCCCTATATATATATAGGTAGAAAGAGATAGTTTACTGAGTGGGCAAAAATGTTCCCGATTCATGAATCGGGTAATTTCATTAATGAGACGTAACATACACAATCTTATTATAACAAAGCCCCGACTTTCCTCTCTGTCTGTACCTTTGCAGTTTGAAACGTTAGTTGGTTTGTAAAGGTTTGGTTCTCTGGCGATTGTTGATGGAAAAGATCTAACGTTGATGACGGTAGTTATTACTGAATCATCGACACGGAACGGTAGTGGAAGAGCCCTCACAGTTAATAGTGTGGAACCTTTCTAGTAGAACCTGCAGCACTTTAGCTCCTTCCTGGGGAACGAACAAATCTACAGGCAGCTTCTCCTTCATTTTATCGGTTCCTTCGAGCGAGAATGAAAACATCTGAAGTGCGCTCGAGGGACACGAAGGACAGGTGAATGAAGGGTGGAAGGGGAAGGAAATGGCCAGAGGAATGAGAGTTAAAAGATTGTCTGAGCTAATATGTGAAAAAGAGGTGTGAGGAGTTCAGCGTAGTTCTCGGAAATGAACAATTCAATGTGAGCATTTGGAAACATCTATGTTTGAATGGAGCAAGATTTAGGATTGGGAAAATTCATTGTTACAAACAAATATTAGTGACAAAGTTGTTCTCTGAGTTTTAAAATTCAAGTTCATTGAAATAATATTTAATCTAGACATCTTTATTTTGAAAATGACGTCCCTTTAAGTACAAAACAATAAAGTGTAATAATAATTTATGATTGTAAACTCAAATTGACGATATGCCATATCAATTTAAAAAAACACAAATAATTAATTACCTCACTAGTAGTTATCTATATATAGTTTAGGTAAGGTTATCACTAAACCCATAGTTACCTATATATAGATTAGGTAGGGGTGTTACTAAAAACGTGGTTATGTGATTGTTTCTTTTTATCGAGGAGCTTTTTGTGATTTGCATAATAACAAACTTTTGTTGTGAATTGAGCATTGTTGAGGACTTGAACTAATATTCTCATTTATATAATGTGTATCGTGTTTAATAAAGTTCTAATGATTTATTGTTAAAATCACAATAAACATCCATAAATACATTAAATATGTTCTGACAACGATGAAAGGATTAAAGAAGGTCAGCAATAAAAGTTTATTTTAGAATTAAAATTTGTTTATTGTGACGAAATATTTTAATGTATCAATATATATGGGTGAGGTGACGTTGAGCTAAGTCCTTATCCAGTACACTTGATCGGGATTCAACCCCTGACCTCCGATACTTTGCCCACTAGCTCGTTGTTGATTTTATATTAAATTAACCATGATGTTGGTTCCCTTTTTCGTAACTGTACTAATATTTTGCTACAGCTAACTAAAATATTTTAATGCAGCTCTTTTAAAGACTGGGAAGACTAAACCGCGAGTTAAACACAGTATTTAAAAAAAAATGGCTAAAATAAATCAAATACTGCTTTCAAATACCAGATGGAACTAAGGGTTGGTTTTCTTAAATATTATTATACTAACCCTTAACGCAAATGTGGGTATACTTCTTATACATTTAACCTTTCTCATCCCTAAAACATTAGCATAACTATTAAATATTCTTATAAACCGAAAGGTTAAAAAGACGTGGTACAAGAAAATGTATTTAGTTTCGCCAAAAAATAGTTTTTAAAATAAACGGTCCAGTACACCGCACAGAATTTCTCTTTTATCTGAAAAATATATATATTTACTAAAATTCCTCATATTTGTGAAACAAAATAATGCACATTGATGCAAGAAAACGACACCAAAGACAATAAATGAAATAATATGCATTGTTACAGATTTATTGATAAAACAGGAACATTTCTGTTCACCAAAGAGCCTAAAGATCAATTTCACATTTCACATTTCACATTTCAAAGATCAAAATGAAATATATATTTGCTTATAGGTTAGAAACTATTGGTTCTATAAAACTACATTTCAAATAAAAGATTTTTATATTTAATAATACTAAAATTTTACAACAAATAGTTATTTCGTATCCCTAATATTTACAGAGATATGATCAAATTCGGAAATTACCGCATGTATAAAGAAACCTCAAGGTCATTTTTATGAGAAAATAAGAATTTACATTTTATTTTGAATATCACCAGTGCCTAGGTACAAAATCAAATAAAAATCGTTAGAGCAAATTTTGAGAAAATAGATTTTTCTCTCTCTTTTTGCCCTTAATTAAACTACCCTTAATCTTAGGGTTATAAATCTGATTCCAAAAATTCCTCGGGGGAATCTTATCGAAACATTAGATATCAAGTTTCAGCCCGATCGGTAAAACAATTTCGGCCTTAGGCCGAGAGACAGACAGACAAAATACCGCATACGAAAACCTCCTTTTCAGACTCAAGAGTGTCATGAAACGTTGACATTTATCAAAATCTCGAGTTCAATTTTATTTTGACGATCACATTACCAACCCTTGTCTCTCCTAGAGATCAAGATAATGTAAAAAAAAAAGGCCTGCAAAAATAAGGACCTCAACTCTCACCCCACTTTAAAGTGCAATTTCTGAATCACTTTGTGAAACCAACACACGACTTAAAAACTAACTTAATTAATTCTAGAACTTCTCCAGTGTATCCATCACTGTGAAAGGGGACGCTCTAATTTTCCCAACGATCGGCCGTGTCTGGAATCAAACTCCTAACTCGAAAGAAAGATGCGCGAATGGCTACGGTAGAGTATTGAACAGTTCAGAACGTCACCCAGAACTTGAAATTTAAAAATGTCTTCGTACAAAGATTAGAGTCGCAGGTCTTTGTTTCTGAAGTGCAATTGCACGTTAAATCAAAGGTTTTTTTTTTAAATTCCTGTCCAGATACTTTTTTTTCACATTAGATTTAAACAAAACAATCTAAAAGTAGTTATGTGAACCTCTAAGTACATCATATCATTCCATGATCTTATGGTTATTATAGTCTTAAAGATTTCTCTTTGGATTTCAAGTCAAAATAACTCCCATAATTTCTCCTTGGATTTGAAGTGAATGTTTTCTCTCTGGTAATCAAGTTAGTAAGAAAACAAATACGACTATATGCAATAGTTCTTTATATTCATAGAGAACAACCGTTGTTCACACAGTTTAGTTTCATCCTCGCAATATACAACACAATTTAAAAAAAAGATCCTCGCTATTCGAATGATGCTTCGAATTTTAAATCCAAATATTTTGAGCGGCTTCTATATTTAAACTGGTGTCAAGATTAAAGAACTGAGTATGTGCATTCTATAGTTCGGCATAAGCACAAAGAATATTTAAATGTAGTGAGCTTACCTCGATGGCCCATGCAGGCCTCGCTGATCTTGTCTTATAAAAGCTACGCCAAAGTGGAATAATGTAAGGTAAACTTGCTACCGTTCAAGGTAAACAAATGGTAACTACATACGAGTACGTGGCTCGGCCCGGATTCAAATAATTTCCATGCCCAATTTAGTTAAAAATTGGTCTACGCATCTACCAATTACAATTATCTCGGAGCAAACATCCTAACAGACAGACAGATTAAATGATAAATGGTCAAGTTAAAACAGTACCTTGCCCGCCACCCCCCTCTAATAACTGCCATGAGGGGGCTGGGCCCACCTAAAATCAGTTTTTTTTAAAATATATATCTTATATACTAGTTGATCTTTGGACTTAATATTAAACTCCAAATTTCAAAATATTTTCCACATTGAATTCTATTATTACATTTAAGAAGTTGTTTCCTTACTACTTTTCATTATGTTTTTCAAAAATTGAATTGTTAAATTGTTATATATTTTTTCTAACCTTCAATATTTAATTTATATTTACTACTATATGAAGCCATCATGTACAGAAGAGAACCTTGTAGAAATATATCCCTTACATGTGATATGAATAAAGACATGTGATGCTCGGCACGGTGCACGTACTATAGGTTGCTCACGGTAGGAAGGGGTTTATAGGGTGCTCTTCTTGTCACTCCACAGGTCAGGTTAATACTTACTAGGATTATATTTTATTATAATTATATTCCTATAAGTGAACACTTAGAGCTTATTTCCACGAGCGTATTTATCAGTGCTGCTAACGCTCGTAGAAGCGCAGCTGTCGTTCTGCCAATATTAAACCCAGGTTTCCGTCTAAGAATAATATCACACTTTTGGAAATTTTAGATCTCCCTCTCTCCATCCCTCTAAGAGTAGGATAAAGATGATTTTTTTTATGCATGATGTACATTTCTGGTAGTCATTAACGAGACTTGTAAATTAATGGTGCGAAATAATTCATAATAAACATTGTTGTACATTAAATCTAAATTTATTGTATTAAACTGTTAAAATTTATAACATTATAACATAGTTTTTAATTTATTCGCGAATCACCCTCCCCCATTCTTTTCCGCCTCTCTGTATTACGTAAGCATTGTTTGGACCTACCCTCTCCCCTAGGGTCTTTACATAATATTTGAATTTGGAATAAGCACAATGATTGCCACGCTCTTGTTTTTTCTTGCTTCTTGCTGTGTTCAGATGACTTTGAATCCCAAACGGCATCTTTAGCTCACTAATAAAAATGTCCACATCTAAACTCTTAAACGATTGTTGGAATGGCATTTTATAGTAATAAATAATACTGTCATTGTTAGCCTAGCACAACAACACGTGGCTCTGTTTTGAAAGAGTCGCGCGTATTTCTGCCACCCGTGGAAAAAGGAATATTTAATTAGAAATTGTCTGAAAATTTTTTTCATAGAGTTTTTTTATAGAAACCTCTTCTAACCGTAAACCGCCTTTGTTTAACAATGTGGTAGCCTAGTCAATCACAATAAATAAGTTACCTTCTTTTATATATAAAAAAATTATTAAGTTTTAATATTTTAAGAATAATAACTACTGTATTTTACTGACTGCCAAACATTTTTAATTTAGAAAATTAGAGTAACTCAAAATTGTATTATCTCTATGAACTTCTTTTTTTAAAAAAAATTTTAATTTGCAAACCATGGATTTTATGTTAACCCATAAGGGGGATCATGATGTGAGAATTTAAAATGACACCTGGACACGGGAATCGAACCCGGGAATTTTGGCTTAGTACTCCAATGCTCTAACCACTGATATATCCAGGAATCGTACCGTGCCCAAGGTCAGGGTAGCCGACGATTTCCGCACGTCCATCATAGACTCTGCCTTAAAATATGAGTGAAGAATGACCCTGGGCGCAGGGCGAATCCTGGATAGCTCAGTGGTAAAAGCATTGGTGTACTAAGCCAAAGGTCCCGGGTTCGATTCCCGTGTCCAGGTGTCATTTATCAATTTTCAGAATATGATATCTAGATGGAGTTATCTTCACTAAAAAGCATAAATAATAGCTTTGGCTATTTGATTCTTAAGGGGGATGATATACTTTGATCAGGATTTTAAGTTTTTTTATTATGACTTTTGTTATAAACTAATTTTTTTAAACAAAACTTTATAAGATCATGCATAATCGTTTCTTAAGATCTCGCAGCGACAAATGTTTTACTCTGCGAAATATGTTCATAAGAAAAGTCGAGTTCTGATTATATAAAATATATTGTTTTTTCTTACTTATTGTGAATATGTTTGTGTAATAAAACATATGTGAATGCAGAATGTTAGGTGACATTATCATGTTAGCTTACATAACATTTTAAAAATGTAATACAAACTTTAAAACATATTATATGAAGTGTTTTTCTCCCTCATAACGTTAAGAATGTAATAGTTTTGACACAAAATTGAAACCATTGCCCCCCCCCCTACACCCACCCACAATAATGTACATAAGTTGGTGCCTTTGTGTGTGTGTGTGTGTGTGTGTGTGTGTGTGTGTGTGTGTGTGCGTGCGCGCGAATTCTTTTTTAGCACTGCGTCTTACTTCCTGTTTAGATTATACACTCGCAATTATGTTAACCTACAAAAGTATTGTGTATATGGGTTAATGTTATCCCCATTATTTATTTACTAGACCTGATTAGATGAACTCTTCCGCTACCATGTCCTATTATACCAACCTCCAGCTCTCCTGGCGGTGATATTGACTTATGAGACGGCACCCCAAGCGACGTTTGACGGTACTAACGTGAACCACCTGTCAACACCGCCAGTTGGTTCCAGACGCGGGAATAGCTAGTAGTTGGGAATGAAGTGCTCCATAGAATATTGGGAAGTGTCTCTTGTGAGTCAAATTCTCGGGAAATCTTAGTTGATGGGCTTCACAATTCATTGACATTATGGTGTTAGAAGTTCTAGTTAGTATATCAAGATTTGCAGGTAAGTAAAGTGATTTAATTAGGGTGGGTTTAAATTGGAACAAACTTGTTTTATGTCCATATTAAAACATGTATACATTAATAATAATGTAATTAAACCCCTTATTTAGTTACCAATTTATTGTGATGTTGGTGACCTGGTGCTCTAAGGATAAGGTGTCGGACTTCTATGCTGGCGGCCGGGGTTCAATCCTCGGTCCCGTCACAGATTTATCTGATTACCAAACCCTACCTTCACCTCTGACAATACATCTTGTGAATGTGGGGGAATGCCAGGCCTCCACCGTGGTTCGGATCCCACGTTAAACTGTAGGTCCATCCATTTCATCTCACAATCACCCTACTATTAAACATTAGCGTAAGTGCGTATAACCCGAATGGGTAGTATGACGCGGTGATAATAATAATAATAATAATAATAATATTGTGATGTTAATTTTTATGGGTTATTTTCAAGTTTATTTGTTTTCAAACAATACCCAACAGTTAAGTAAATGTGTTTTGGAAGCCATTTTAAATCTTTTGGCAATTATGACATTTAAAATATAGCGAAGGTGCTATGTATCGGAAATTTACCCGCATCTGCATGAATATATATTGGGAAAGCGATTAGGAAAAAACATCTTAAGTACGCCCGGCTGAGATTAGAAGCCTGGCCTCTCCGAAATGGAAAACCCCCTACTAGATGAGACTGATATTTAGTCCACGTGCCGCTCGTTATGGTAAGTTAATTTAGTTATTTTTGTTAAAATTAATTTAGTATCATCAATAAAGTGTATACAGTAGCCCCATGGCTTCTTTGGTGCTGAGTGACAGCTCACAGCCGACGGCCTTGAAAAGTTACCAGACCAAATTATGCATCCGTACGCTGAGCCACATGATCGGCAAAAACATGTGTTTAGCAGCTGTCACTTTTGACAGTCAAAATTTAAGTTTATACCTATGTGTTGACTGTCAGAAGTCAGCTGTGAACTGCCAGTCTGCACCAAAGAAGCCACGGGGCTACTGTAGTTTAGTAAATACACTGACGATCATAATGAGGTATATAACATAATATAGTTTGGATTTTATTTTCTTGCTATGTTAATAACTTAGCCAAAAAAATAGATTTGCCCCCATCCATTGGAAATGATTTTAATATAAACCCAATACCCCCTTTCAATTAGCTCAGTAATTATCCGTTATCAGAACTTGTTATCAGAGATGTGTAGTCGGAAGATGGGTGTTTGACACTAACCAAACATTGATTACTTCTAGTAAAAAAAAAAATTCTTTGGTTGTGTTGATTTAGGGTTCGTGGGGACATGATTACCTCGTTTTAAGTGGTTTAACATGTTTAAAAACCTTTAATGGTGTAGGTTAAACACACTAGACAATTTATATTTTCAAATAAACATATCGTACACTTAAAATATGATTTACATGGAATAATAAATATAGAGTTTAAAGTTTTAAAAAATATTTTAAATCAGAAATGTAAAATATATATTATGAAGGAAATGTGTAGCTTTTAGGAAATATTTTAAACGGAAACATAAGAGGAATTTAATTTTTTTTCAAATGGTTTTGTTAATATTTTGAAAAAAATTGTTATATATAAGTTACTCGATTAAAACTCTTTCTTAATGTATTCCTGCTTAGTTGGGTTAGGTGTAAGAAAAGGCGCTGGCCTTAACTTCACCCAAATAAATATATTATTATTATTATTATTAATAATACTAAACGGTCATTCTAATCAGGTTTATTGGTGACTGGAATGTTAAGGTTCAAATCCTAACTGGGTGAAATGATGTTTTACAAACACACATTTTTGTTGTGTTCTAAATTAAAAAGCATTTCATATTTTCACTCAGTACAAACATAAAAAAAATATATAAAATTGAATTTGCTCCTTACTACTTTTAAAATATTTCATTTATAGCCTAATTTAACTAAAGAGCTTCTGTAATGTCAATTTTTGTTATACACTATATTGTATCTCTAATGTCCTGTATTATTATTATTGTTATTATTATAATTGTTATTATTATTATTATTATTATTATTATTATTATTATTATTATTATTAGCACCGCGTCTTACTACCCATTCGGGTTATACGCACTTACGCTAATTTGTAATGGTATGGTGATTGTGAGATGAAATGGAGGACCTACAGGTTAACGTGGGATCCGAACCACGGTGGAGGCCTGGCATTCCCCACATTCACAAGATGTCTTGTCAGAGGTGAAGGAAGGGTTTGGCAATCAGATAAATCTTTGCCGGGACCGAGGATTGAACCCCGGCCGCCAGCACAGAAGTCTGACACCTTACCCCTAGACCGCCAGGTCACCTACCTAATGTCCTGTAATGATGGACAAGCTCATTTAGTATAAATGAGTCATGAGAGATAACACAATTTGATTTCACCTTTTTGAAACAAATAATAACTTATAGATTGGGTAAAAAAGTGTTACCTAATTCTTATACCAATTTATACAACTTATATTTTATGATATAATTTAATTGGCATATATGATCATATTTGTATTTTGCGCTAGCTTATTTGATTCTAAATATTAAGAGTTTATTTTTGGTTAAAATATATTTAAAAACCTATTCAAAATCAAGTGAGTCTGACACTTAAGCTCAGTTAGAAGTTTTTCTGTCTACTAATATAAGAGTCCTGGGTTCTATTCCCGGAATGACATGAAAATATATCTTTGGTGAAATGTGGGTTTCCCCTTTCACTGTGACAAATTAACAGACGGGGGTTGGGTGCTGTGTCAATCCCAGATTTAAGTTAGTTTATGAATCACGCGCTCATATAATTAGTTGGTTCAGAAAGTTCACGTTAAATACCTCAAATAGATGGGGGAAAGTAGACAGGGGTTTGTGAATTATAATGCCTTTCTTCCTTGATTGATCCTGTTTATATCAAGCGCGTTCTATATCCCTGAACAACGCAACCAGTCCAACTTGAGTCGTGCTAGATGAAACATAGTAAACCCATGACTACTACAGCGATGACAAACCACTCTGATTAATACAAATTACTGATGTAGCAGTATTCCGATCATGACCATATGGTTTTAATATAATTAGACAAATATGTTACAAGCATGCGCAATCTAGCTAAATGTTATTTCTTAGTTATGACGTCCCTTAAAAAAAGGAGAGAGGACTATTTGTTTTTTTATTTTCACTTCGTTGAAGTTGTTTGTGAAACTAAATATGTTACAATATCAAAACCAATCGCCAGTTTTATTTATTTGTTCCAGTGTGTCTTTAAACACATCCGAAATATGCGAATGTTAATCACACTAAAGTAGTAGGGATGAATAAATTATTATTTTAGGGAACATTTACCGTCATTTTGTTTAAAGGGAAGTGGGAATTTATCCAGGAAAAAAATACAATTAATACATCCAGCTAAGATTCGAACCAAACTAGACAAGTTTGTCCCCTTATTGTCCACCGATGCAATTAGCTTTTATATTTATTGTCCGACACCTTGGCTCAGTCGGTAATATGTCTCTCTACTCAGCTAAGAGTCCCTGGTTAGATTCCGGGAAGAGCTGAAAAATGTATTATTGGTGAAATGTGAGTTTCCCCTTTCACAGTGATGAATTAACAGCTGGGGACTGGATGTTGTCAGTTCTAGATTTTAAGTTTATAAGTTCTGTGCTGATATAATTGATAACTTCATAAAGCGCACGTTAAAAAAGTCAAATAAACTGAAACACTATATTTTCAATGTTTTTCTTTCACAACTACAGTAAAATAGTTAAACATATTGAAATTATATTTTACTACAAGTCTTATTCATTTATTGATATAGCTGATACGTGTCCATATTTTTTTAATTCTTTTTTTTTTTCAAAAGTGAAAAGTGTTTCTTTTAGTTGTGTTATATATTATCTTCTTTGTGTGTGTGTGTGTCATCTAACGATTTAAAAAAAACACTAAACAGATACTAGATAAAACTCGTTTGTTTTAACAATAACCATTTCGACTCAACCTTTCCCTCCGAACTAAACTCCAATTTAATCCCATCGATCCTATACGTATTTTCCTCCATGCAAGGGTTTTCATTGCGTTATTATCCTCTAGCTAATCTGCATAGTGTGTATTTAAAGAAGTCAACAGAAGGAGAGGGAGAAAATATAATAATAAAAGGCAAGCTCACAATAAAATAAATATGTTGGCGATCTCAAAGCTAGCGTGGGATTGGAAGAGAGCTCGAGCCAAGGTCCGTTTTATTGTAACTTTTGTTGTAAAACATTTTATTGGTCAAGAAAAAATGTTTTATCACCGTATATTATTTCCTGTTCAGATCATACGGATACGAGTGTATGATAAATACTCCCATGGGGTAGGGATGAGTAAGGAAGCATTTTAGAGGTAATTGGTGACCTGGTGGTCTAGGGGTAAGGTATCGGACCTCTGTGCTGGGGTGCGGGGTTCAATCCTCGGTCCTGGTACAGATTTATTTGATTGCCAAACCCTTCATTCACCTCTGACAAGACATCTTGTGGATGGGGGGAATACCAGGCCTTCACCGTGGTTCGGATCCCACGTTAAACTGTAGGTCCTCCATTTCATCTCGCAATCACCCTACCATTACACATTAGCGTAAGTGCGTATAACCCGAACGGGTTATAAGACGCGGTGCTAATAATAATAATAATAATAATAATAATAATAATAGAGGTAATCTACCCTCCTTTGCATGGTAGGATAATGGGAAACCATTTAGGAAAAAACACCCTCAGTAGACCAAATCAGGATTTGAAACGCGATATTCTCCGTCATCAGCAGGTAAGTCTAATACCATGAAAGTGATGCCTTAGACCAGAGATTTCCAAACTTTTTAGACTGAAGTAGCACTTGCACTATAAAAAAAATACATGCCTCATGAAATTGTTTACACTAATATTGTGAGCCCCACTTCGGTAGCCACGTAGTCTGACGCTATAATCTTGGACTGTCGATGGCGGGGAAATCTAGGTTCTAATCTTGGTCAGGTTGTTTTTCCAAAACGGTTTTCCTCTCTGTATCCACGCGAGCGTGAGCCCACTTTCTCTAAATATAGCCTTCATAATCCTTAAAACCATATAATTATTAGTACACAAGCGTATAGTCCGAACGAATAGTAATACGCGGTGATAAAAAAAAATATATTTATATTATGAGCTTTAAATAACGACAGCTAAATTTTACAAGTATAAAACAAAACGGAAAAAGTGACATATTCTGTATTCTTTGTAAAATTTCCCTTATTCAGATTCGAAAAAAAATAATAATTGGCAATCATAATTACTGATGTTATTTTATAGTTTTAAAAACAAATAAAAAAAATTCTAAAATGGCCTCGCGGAGCCCGAGATGACGGAGCTCATTTTGAGAAAGGCCGCCTTAGAACATTCAGCAACTGAAGTGGGTAAATAAAAAAAATTGCTTCAGGGATTGATTCAGTTTAGTTTTAAGATGCCTTAAATATTTCTCAAGGTTAATTTGAAAATTAAACATACTTTTTTTAAAGAAATATATTATTTCTCCTGCTCCAAAATTTTTTGAACTCTAAAAACTGTAAAAATACCTCACTATCGTGCCGTTACATCCCATACTAATTATCAAGATATTGTTAGCATGGTCGGGGGGGGGGGGGNAAAAAAAAAAAATTCCACGCTATTGTTTATGAGTTGGACTGTGTATGGTAGAGTCCAATTTTAATTTATTATATATTATATATTGACAGTGAACCGGCCCCGTAGTGTAGTGGTCAGTGAATCTGGCTACGAGCTTAGGAATCCTTGGTTCGATTACCGGCTGGTAGTATGGGTATTTTTCCCAAAGGGGGAACTACCCAAACGGTCACAAGGGTTTGGTTAGCTAGACTTAAGTTTGGTTTAAGTATTTCTACTGGTTCAACATCCTCACCACCACCTCATCGCATCGGGACATGGAAAGAGCCTCCACGGAATGGATGTACAAATAGTAGACCCACATTTGGGCGTCCCTTGGGCAACGGTACATTAGTACCGGCTAATCTTTCCACTACTTGTCTACAAATGTTGTAGCCCAAATGCGGAATATTATTATTGTTATCTGACAGTTAATCTCATACATTCATACGTCAACTCATGTGATCTTCGGCTGTCACTCTTGATAGATATTTTCAATACCTACAAAATATCACCAAAATATAGAAAAAATTTATTATTATTAACCGGAAAAAATATGATTGGATTTTATAAAAGGTTTTTCATACATAAATTTAACTATATATAGACTTTAATATTTATTTGTCTTTCCCCAAATCTTAATACCTGTCCAGAGTAACCAAATATAACGAAACTAATTGATTGGGTAAGAGGATATGTACTATAATTTTGTCTGGAGGGAGAGTGGAACATAATTTGGGGAAAATTGCCCTCTGTACATCTGACTGGGATTCGAACTCTGAACTTTCCATCCACAAGTAAACCAGTCCAGAAGAAGTTGATGCCTTAACCCACTTATCCACCTATGTAAGTATTTCTAATATAAATATATGTAGGCCTTTAAAAAATTAAATAATTTATTGTGTGTGGGGTTTTATTACAACTGCGGTCTTACAGCGACAATTACAATAATTGTTTAGAATTTAGAGTTTGAGTCCTAAAATCTTTTTAACGATAGTATTATTATGTCAATATTTATCATATTATGAACGTGTTTAATTTTTTTTTTAAAGTGTTCAGTTTATTTAATTTACTAAATAGAAAAATTCTTTTTGCAATCTATTATAAGACACTTTAATTTGAAGTAGCAATAACGATAAAAAAGCTATAGTAAAATAATTTTAGAGAGTGTAATGGATAGGAATTATTTTACCAACAAAACATTCAGAGGAATTAAAACAAACACGTCAGACATTAGTTTTGTATTTCATTACTTTTTACGTCGGATATTTTTTGTTCAAGATTATATCCTCACGAAAAGTAGTTAAGCCACTCGTTTTCTGTGCTCGACAATATAATACCAGCAACAAAGAATAAAAAACTCTCGAGTAAGATTGCAAATAAAAGAAATACGATAAAGGGAAGGACAAAAAGAAATCTCGGATAACGAGCCAGAAATGAGTACAGAGTTCCACAGTTCCTTGTGAATCAGCCGTGTACGTAGTGAATTTTAGAGGTAAAAAAAACACGCCTAAAATAAATAAGAATATTTAAATTATTTTTATTTTGGGTCAGAATAACCTTTTTGACATTCTTGATCGCACAAGGAATATATAGCCACAATACAATTTTCATAGAAATACCTTTTTAGAAACTACAAACTTAATTATTTGTGGTCAACATTGATAGTATTTTACTATTTTAATAGTTTTAATATATGAGTATCGGAAATATGTATCAAAAGGGAAAGGCATAAACAATACTCGGAAACAAACGTATTCTCGCATTGGTGGGCCCACCGACTAAACGTCATGTTCACCCAGTCTGGTTTTCCCATGACAGGGGCAGCTGGGTATCGAATTCTGGATGAGTTTACTATCCATAGGTTTAATTAAATTGTTTCTCACAATTCATCAACACAAATGCAGGTTAATTTTTATAAAAGCCACCTTCCCTATCACCAGGGCTTGGAAGTTGATGCCTCTAAAAATAAAACAAAAATGCGTCTAAAGTTGGGTATTAATACTATTAAATTTAAAAAAAAGCCCATATAACCAAAAACTATCCACTTTAAAACACTGTTTTTATATCCTAAAAATTATAAAAGATGCTCTTAAAAATCTAATAATACATTTAAAATCTAATTATTATTCTTTTCCATATATGGTAATGGCTGGGAAATCTGCAAAGGAATAAATAAATAATTGTTTGACCAATATACCCATTAAAAATTAATCTAAAAGATATAACCTTTATGGACATTAGAGAGAAAGATTTTTTTTTAAATTGATCTTATATTGCACTGCAATGCATAACGAAGTTAATCTTCAGATTTCCAGGTGTGAATGATCTGCGATTATCGTCCAAGAGAATTTTGTACTTGAAGGAGCCGCGCTTTACATCCATAAATTTAATTTAAGCATAATTGATGTATGGAACTTGGTGATATGTCCTCTTGAATGTCTTCTGAAGAGTTACTTTTACCATCAGAGAACATTAGGTCATGCTCATTGTTTCATGTCTGGCCGTGCCAATAATTACACGAGAAAATGAATGCTCCAAGTAAATGTAAATAATTATTTTTTGCATTAAAAAATTACTCGTTGTGTGTTACGATTTTTATGTAGTGATTCTAAAATGATAGAAAATTCATTATAAGAGCAAAAACCAGAAAAATTCCCCAAAATTGCATAAACTGTAAAATCATTCATATATGCACACACACAAAAAGAGGACAATAAAGTCAATGTTTTCAATATGTGTTTACATACAAGTTACTTTTGAGATAGACTTCGCGGGGAAAAAAAAGTAATGTCAACTTCCGGTCCCTGGTTATCACTACCAAAAGCTTGGCTAGCCTGGACGGGTGGTAAGAAACAGTGCGAAAAATTACCAACCAAATAAAATAGCTAGCCTTATGTCTCTAGGGATATTTAGTATTTATCTTCTGGATAGAAACAATTTGTACGCTCTTTGTTTGGTTTCTGTACAAGGTTTCAGCTATAGTTTTTACTTCAAAATCCTAGTGATGGTTGAAACGAAATTATTTGAAATTATTATTATTATTATTAGCACCGCGTCTTACTACCCGTTCGTGTTATACGCATATTTGAAATTCATCTATCTCTTGCCCATCAATTATTGCTGATGAATAAGCGATGTTAGGAGGATTATTAATTTGCCAACACTTATTTCGGTAACATAATACTCCTTACCAATCAATATCGCCATATTTCTTCCTGATGACAGCTTTTTATTCGAGTGGTGTAGTGTTTTTCTTGTACATTACCATTTTTAAATTTTCAAAAATCCGTTAGGTATTCTTTAATATCGTCTAATTTTGATTTCATTTAATACACACATTATATTGATAATTATGGTGTAAGTATTTTAACACAAACAACTTTAATGTAAGCCTATCGACAGAAATAAAGCTCAGCTTTTTGTCTAGCCAATGAGGAAACTTGGAACCCCCCCCCCNCCCCCCCTCCCTCTATACCCCGTGTTTCTGTCCATACTTGAATAAACCGTGATTTGAAGTGGTTATTCAATAATTGACACACACTTTCAGCTTGCATTTATATTTTGTGTTGGAACAAACAAAAACCTAAGGGAATAAACCTAAATTATTATGCTTACGAACAAATATATATCGTGTTTGGCCATTTTCGCTGGTGACAGATGTCTGGTCCGAACCACCAACTAGATGTGATCAAAATGAGCTCAGAAGAGAGGGAGTGTAGAAAAGTAGTGACACTATAAGATCAAATTTCTTCAACCATCAAACAAAGTATATTTGTTTCTAATTCTTTATTTGTATTTTGGTATATTCTCAAAGATTTTAACCTTTAAAAAGCCTCGTATTTTCATAGTTTTCATTTTTTCAAAGATATATATGTGTCCCAAATCGATACTATCAGCTAGGACGACTGGTAGATCGTATATGTCAACGGCAATGTGTGTAATCCAGGCATTCTATATATAATTCATAAATGTTTTTTTGGCAAAGTATGAGGTAAATTAGTTTTGCTGTTGTATTTCATACTTTTCGTAGGAAATGTAGCCCTATAGAATAACCAGTCACTATATATTATTATTATTATTATTATTAGCACCGCGTCTTACTACCCGTTCGGGTTATACGCACTTACGCTAATGTGTAATGGTAGGGTGATTGTGAGATGAAATGGAGGACCTACGGTTTAACGTGGAATCAGAACCACGGTGGAGGCCTGGCATTCCCCACATTCACAATATGTCTTGTCAGATGTGAAGGAAGGGTTTGGTAATCAGACACTATATTACCGAGAACAATAGCTAGCCTAGCCTTATCCTAGCACCCTATTAAAAATATCCTAACCTGACCAAATTAAACCCTAGGAATTAGGTGAACCTGCAAGAAAACGGTGCATAAAACGGGATAAAAGATTTGAGAACATATTCCGGAACTTTAAAAAAACAAAGGACTTGAAAATAATTATGAAGTAAAACAGCAAAACTAGTTTATTTCATAATTTGTCAAAACCACTCTGACATTATATAGAAAGTTTAGGCATTTTATAGAACGACTGGATTTCACACATTGCCGGTGAAAAATACACACGCTAAAATGAGGAATGTGTCATGTCAGTCTATTGGAGGGAGTGTGAAGGTAGAATTGTTTGTTTATTTTACAATACCGCGTCCTACTACACGCCCGGGTGTATATGCATAGTTACACTAACGAAATAGGGATGAAGACGGTAGAAAGTATATGATAGGAACCCACATTTTTTATACATTTAGGGGTAAAACCTTTAGGAAAAGTAATATTTGTGCCAATATTGCGGTTCAACAAACATAAACTTCCCCCATTACCTGAAAACCAGACGATACGAGAATGAGGCCTTTGTCCGCGCGCCCACCTATACCTATCTCATTTCTAGTATGTTGTTAAATTCATAACATTCATGTTCTTTATTGATTCTACGTGTGTTCAGGTTCTATATGGACTGTTAAATTTTTCAAAAGTGGGTAATTATATACAATTTCTTAGGGTTTAAACGGAATATATTAAAGTGGTGCTAACATTTTCATGATAAGCGCCACAGAAATACAAATACATCTTTAATATTACTCTATATTAAATAAGATCATATCATCATCATCATCATCATACAATGTTACCAGCTTGTATACGGGTCAGTTTAGTAAAATATATCTATCTTCTTCTATCCTTTCACAATTTTTCATCCTTTAATTGCTCCCATTCTTCTCCTCTCACTTTCACACCTTCTGTTATCTGCTCCTACCTCTTTCTTAGCCTTCCTTGGGGTCTTTTTCTTAGATCCTTCATTTACATAATTTTCTTTGTCATCCCCTCTTTTTCCATAAGCTCATGTAAATGACTTAAACGTCATTATAATTATAAGACAAATGTCTAGTATTGTCTACTAAATTAAGTACTCTGTGACACATTATATACAATACAGTTTTTGAGGAATATGCTACTAACTCTCACAAGGATGAAGATGATTAGGAGTAAAGTTCTGGCAAGAGTTGGGATGAAGGAAGTTCATTAGATAGTAGAGGAAGCAATGCTGAGATGGTATGTCATGTAATGAGGATGGAAATAAAATGAATCCCAAGTAGAATGTTTTAGATGATGTATATAAAGAAAATACCGCAAGAGAGATCAATAAAGAGATAGGAGGAGCAAGTGTGTGAGTGCGAGAAGAATGGAAACAAATAAAGGATAACAAATTGTTGAAGAAAAGAGCAAGATGGAGACATTTGACTAAAACGACTGTCACTGCTACTGTTGATGATGAATGTATAGTTTTTATACCATCACGTCTTATTACCTGTTCGAATTATACGTTTATGTACTAATTAAACTAATGGAAGTAGGGATGAGGCAGACTATATTTATAGGACGTGTAGCCGCATTTGCGTGGATGGAGAGTGTAAAAGTATTTTTGGAATACCACCACCAGTGCACCTGACCGAGATTCGAATCTTGATCTCTCGTCCTCAACAGTCTGGTTTATCGCACGAGTAGTGCGTTAGACCATGTGGTCACCGAAGCGGGTAATGTATAGTATTAATTTATAAACAGTTTTTGACATATCTATATTAAAGGTGGAAATAAACATTGAGTTACGTATACAACCGTATATTTGGATAGATCTTTAAATTATATTTAATTCAATTTAACGATATTAATAATAGTTTTACTGTGAAACGTAATGTTCTATACGACGTGAATGTGGATAGTTACCTCGCGTATAAAATAGGTCCTCGTATGTTTTTTATTATCGTTGTTGGTCCAGTGTTCCCGACAGCTGTTACGGAACGGAACAGAGAAGTCTAAACTTGGAGTCTGAACACACGGAAGCTCAATTTAAACTTTCCGACAGATGCCGAGCGGGATGGCTGCTGGGAACCACATGACATTGTGTCGAAAAATCGTCTACTAGCATTGCATTTGAAAACAAATAGAAGTTTCAACATGTGCCTTTACCCGCTTCGGTGGCCGCAGGGTCTAACGTGCTACCCTCGCAATATACTTGACTGCCGATGACGGAGTGAGAGAGGTTTGAATCTTGGTTGGGTTTACTGATGGGGGTTTTCCCAAAATGGTTTTTCACTCTCTCTCTTTCTCTACGAAATTTCACTCTTTCTCTTTCTACGAAATTTCACTATTTTTCTCTCCCTTTACGAAAAATCACTCTTTCTCTCTGTAATAATAATAATAATAATATTTAGTACCGCGTCTTACTACCCGTTTGGTTTATACGCTTTAAGTACTAATTACTCTAATAGATTAGGAATTGGGAAGGATGAATTAGAGGAAGTGAACCCGAATTTGCGTGGAGGGAGAGTGGAAAACCATTTAGGAAAAACCACCCCCAGTTCACCCGACCGAGATTCGAACCTCGATCTCCCCGTCCTCAGCAGTAGAGCTCAACACGACAAGCGCGTTAGCCAACTACGCCACCAAGGCGGGTTTCTCTATGTAAATAAGGCTCCTCTGACCTCCATATCGCCCGTAAAATGGTAGGATATTTGAAGATAATAAACTTTTATAAAATACAATATTTTATTTTGCTGTCAGCAGTAATAACATTTTACTATGTTATCAGTGCAATTTTATAGGTATTGATAATATAAATTAAAAGTGAATCCTACATATCACATTACTTGAAGTACGAATACGTGTAAGTAAATCTAATAATTTTTCTGGCTGTCAAATAATAATAATAAAATAATAATAATAATGGCTTGTCTGGGCTACATCATTTGTAGCCCAGTTAGTGGAGAGATTAGCGAGTACTAATGTACCGTTGTTCAGGGGACGTCCGAACGTTGTTTACTTATCGTACAAGCTTTTACTTGGAGGATCTTTCCATGTCCTGGTGTGTGAATATGACAGGATGAAGTCAACGAAGAGCTTAAACCTAACTTGGGCCTAATTAACGGTGACCATTGGAATTATTCCTCTTTCGAGGGTAAAAAGAACCCCCGTTATCAGCCGGGAATTGAACCCGGGATCTTTAGATCGCCAGACAGGGGCTCTGACCACAGTACCAGGGGGTCGGTTGGTTGTCAGATAAGGTTCTTCCTACGTAAATTATGCTGTAGGCTATACTGTCTTGAAGTTCATTTCTACATGATCGCCGGTGCGTGTCATCCTTTTTTATTCTTTTTAATCTCCTTCCCGAGGAAAAGGCTTATTAGCTTGACAATATTTGAAAATAGAATTTGACGTTCCAAATATCAACCTGACAAAACTCTTTAGTTCGGTGTCTCTTAGCACCCTGAAGGAAGATTACTTCTAAATTCTCTCCGCGCGGCTGAATGTCGAGGCTTTATAGCTCACCGTCCCTCTGAATACAAACGAAGAGAATCCCTCCTTACCTTCCATAGACGCGGTATTATTTTGCTGGCTCGGTAAATACCAGTCTCTTTTCTATACCCATGCCTCGGAGGACTCGATGGGAGCTCACGAAGCTGAATTAGAATATTCGGCACGTGATACGAGGAACAGAACATTTATAGGTATACTTTGAATGTCTAGAAAAAATAACTTCCTGGCTTGCTGGAGAACTTACTCTATGGAATTAAAAACTCTAAATTCCATTGCTGTCCTTACAAATTAGGTTATCTATCCCTATCTTGAGCTAGCTCTATAAAGTCTACCTTATTACAACTCATCCCTATCTTGAGCTAGCTCTATAAATTCCACCTCATTACACGCTATCTCTATCTTGAACTAGTTCTATCCAGTCCCCCTCATTACACCGTATCCCTCTCTTAAGCTAGCTCTATCCAGTACACCTCATTACACACTATCTCTATCTTGAACTAGTTATATCCAGTCCACCTCATTACACCGTATCCCTATCTTGAGCTAGTTCTATCCAGTCCACCTCATTACACCCTATCCCTATCTTGAGCTAGTTCTATCCAGTCCACCTTATTACATCCTATCCCTATCTTGAGCTAGTTCTATCCAGTCCACCTCATTACACCCTATCCCTATCTTGAGCTAGTTTTATCCAGTCCACCTCATTACACCCTATCCCTATATTGAGCTAGTTCTATCCAGTCCACCTCATTACACCCTATCCATATCTTGAGCTAGTTCTATCCAGTCCATCTCATTACAACTATCCCTACCTTGAGCTAATTCTATCCAGTCCACCTCATTACACCCTATCCTTATCTTGAGCTAGTTCTATCCAGTCCACCTCATTACACCATATCCCTATCTATAACTAGTTCTATCCAGTCCACCTCGTTACACCCTATCCATATCTTGAGCTAGTTCTATCCAGTCCACCTCGTTACAGCCCATCTCTTTCAGGTCAATTCTAATGTTATCCTCCCATCTACGTCTAGGTCTTCCCATTGGTCTCTACCCATTGGGTTTACCACTCATTACCCTGAACACGGTTCTAGATTCTTCCATTCACGTTTCCTATCCTAACCACTGTAATCTGTGAGGTTTGACTATCCCAACAATGTTTTATTATGAGTACAGACTATGAAACTCATCATTATACGACCGCCATTCCCCAGTATCTTTATCCCTTTATGGACCAAATCTCTCTTTAAGCCCCTTGTTTCCGAAAACCATAAATTTGTTTTCGTCGTATAAGCTAAGAGACAATATTTCATAACCAAAGAGAGCAACCGGTAAAACCAAATTTTGTATATTTTGTGTTTCACATTCTTTGAAAGCAGGCGATATGTTAACAACTTACTGACCGAGTAGTAAAATGCATTTCCCAACTGTATTATTTTATAAATTTTTCGTTCTAGTAACGTTGTTGATATTTAAAATTATTCATATATATATATATATATTTGAGCTCATCAACCACTTCAAATTACATGTTTCTAAATTATCGTCCCAACCTATGTTCTCTTTTTGATCATATTTAGTTTATTATTATTATTATTATTATTATTATTATTAGCACCGCGTCTTACTACCCGTTCGGGTTATACGCACTTACGCTCATGTGTAAATGTGAGATGAAATGGAGGACCTACAGTTTAACGTGGAATCCGAACCACGGTGGAGCCCTGGCATTCCTCACATTCACAATATGTCTTGTCATATTCTTAGTCTTTTCAGCTTTTATTTCTAAACATATTTCTTTACTAGCTTCTTATAAAATGTCTGCTTGTCTTGCAATACATTCCTTGCTATAGCCCGATAAAGCTAGATCATCTGCATTTCCTAATATCTGCATTGTATCGTTAAATATCAACCCTTCCCTAACTAATATCTAGCGTTACTCTAATAGTATACTCTAAGGCAGGATTAAAAGGTATTTGGGAAGCTACATCTCGTTGTCTCAATCCATTACGTATTTATAAACTATATAATAATTGACATCCATCCCTTTATATAAAAAAATTAACCTCTCTAGTATTAACTTTGTGTAAGAATTATTTATTCTCTTCAAAACTGAAATGAAGAATAATATTGCAGCTAAAAGTTGAACGCTATTGTGAATATATTATTATTAGCACCGCGTCTTACTACCCGTTCGGATTATACGCACTTACGCTAATGTGTAATGGTAGGGTGATTGTGAGATGAAACGGAGGACCTACAGTTTAACGTGAAATCCGAACCACGGTGGAGGCCTGGCATTCCCCACATTCACAAGATGTCTTGTCAGAGGTGAAGGAAGGGTTTGGTATTCAGATAAATCTGTGCCGGGGCCGAGGATTGAACCCCGGCCGCCAGCACAGAAGTCTGACACCTTATTGTGAATATAAATTCTTCTATGTTCTTCATGATGTGTCATGTGGTGTTTATGGTTTTCGGATTGAAATTTTATTTTTAATTGTTAAACAAATAGGAAAATATATATTTTTAAATCATATTGACTGGTCATTTAATTAAAAACCTCAAACAATCATATTAAAAATAATAATTTTAATAATTTTACTATACGTCTTTGAATAAGTAGCTTTCTCAACTTTTCATGACCAGTATGCGTACTAGTCCTACCTTCTTATGAGATAGTGTGCATATATAAGTTGAAATTAGTCCTCTTGAACGCCATCGCTGGGTCAGTACTGCGTTTTCTTACAGGATCAGAGTTTCCGGGCTCGATTTTCTGCATTGCCGAAAATTCATCCTATGTGAATATCAACCGGACAACTAGATATTTGTAAATGTTTTGGTATTAGATTACTTTATTTGTTTTGTACTAATTAACATAATCAGCGGGTTCACTAATTGTATATTAAATACCCTTAATAAAAAAAACTAAGTCCTTAAACTATATTATCGAAAGATTTAACTCTCTTGGAAATAAAATACACTTGATATTTTTTAAAATTAAACATGGTTTAGTCCCAATGTTTAAGTGAGTGGTGATTAAATCTGACTAATTAAAGGGGTCGAAATGAAGGGCAAGTTTCATTTTCGGACTTAGTACACCTCAAATGCGGCGCGATACTAAATACAAAACGACCCCCAAATTCGAATGGAATGAGCCGTTTCGTATATGTAACTGGCTCATTCCATTATGCTTCAGGTAAGGGTTGCCTTGTATTTAGTATAGCACCGCACTTAAGGAGTATCAAGTCTGATTGTGAAACCGACCCAAAGAAAGAAACATTTAAGGGCATGTACCAAAATTCTTGCGTAGGGGGATAAATCACAATAATTTTAAAAAAACTTTGTCTCGGTTGTAATTAATTTAACTCTCGGCTCATGGATCGATGTTGAAATTGAATATTATGGTTTTCATCTTCTTAAATTTATATGTGTGTAGATCACGAACAAATCTTTAAGATTGGACGATCTTCCCATCGGAACTAGTTGAAATATTTCACCCTTCTCGAAGTGGTCTAGTTCAAAGTGAACTACAATGTGACGCGACAGTTAACAATATCGATTATTCAGCGAATCTTGATAACATAACAAGGGACAAAAGAAAAATAGCAACTAAATCTGAGATTTTCCCATGAGCTACGGTATTATGTCGGGATTGTTTGAGTTAAAAGGCAGTTTATTGTTGATGCATCCCTTAGTCAACAAAGTCAACCACATGCAAAAATCATGACTGCCCCAAAATATATATAGTTAAATCACTATTCACTGGAATTGGTGTAGTTCACGAAATGCTGAACGATTCAACTACAAGCAGTAGGTCGTGAACCACTGAACTACAAACTGTAAGCCACTAACTGAAAGCTTAAACTACAATATTTTGCCCACGAACTATTGAACTACAAGATGTAGGTCATGATTCATGAATGATTGACTTAAAGTCTGTAGTTCAGGAATTACTTTTTTTTTTTTAGCATCGCGTCTTACTACCCGTTCGGGTTATACGCTTATGTATTAATTGCGCTACTGGTTTTTGGAATTGAGAGGTTAGCTTGATAGGAAGTATAATCGCATTTGCGTGGAGGTAAAGTGGAAAACAATTTTTGAAAGAAAAAAACTTCAATACACCCGACCTAGTTTCGAACACGTCCTCGGCGGTCTAGTCTACTGCGAGATTAACGTATTAGACCACGCTGCGACCAAAGTGGTTTCGCGAACTGTTGTAGTTCACAAACTACTAAGCTAGTGTACTAGTTAAATTAATCTATCATTCCATTAGAGAACAGTTCTGCTCATGTCTAATTAAATCACGAGTAATTTAACAAACCGTTTTAAATTGCACTTTTATGTAAATAACTAATGATAAAAGTAGCTGTTTGTTCGTTTTGAACTTTCACCTGGCGACTCAACTGTAAACATCCTTTAACCTCCCCGACACACTCGTTAATCAATCCCATGGCACGCGTCTCTTCATCTAAACTCCAAAGAGTTGTCCGTGTGTTGCAATCGTATGGTGTAATCTTCGTAACTTCCTCTGAACAGTTTAATAAACCACAAAACTGAGTGCTTGTTTGTATTTTTCACTACACAGCATGGTGTTTATATGGTACAGGTATCTTATATCAACACACCTCCCATTACCCTCTTTTCTCACTCACACTCTCTCTCTCACTATAACACACACACACACACACGCACATACGTGAACACATACGCATATACACGCACACACACGCTATTGTTAGCCTCCTCTCTCTTTTAAGGCACATTAATTAACACACACACATCCTAAAAATATTACATCCCTTTATATAAATTAAATAAAAATATTTGATATTAACGGTTACTGACCCTGTCTAAGTTGTTTTTACCTAAATGAATAATATTAAAAAATATTTAATGATCTCTTAATACTTTTGACAAAAGAAAATATTCTGTAGTGAACAAAACTAAACACCTATTTAAACCTAATCTAATTCAGCTAATGAAACAAATAGCCGAAACTATTGTTAATGCATTTTAGTGGGGATAGTCCCTCTTAGATATCATATTCTGAAAATTGAAAAATGACACCTGGACACGGGTTCGGGTTCAGGTTCGATTCCCATGTCCAGGTGTCATTTTTCAATTTTCAGAATATAATATCTAATTCAGCTAAGTTTAAAAATTAAGTATTTAAGAATTTGTTAAAGATAATCTATTTTTTTAGAGTAAAAGCTTGTGGATATTGTAGGCAGCACAAATAAAGTAGTATACTCCGATCAGGAAAGCTAGTGGGGATGGTATTATGTTCTAAACAGGTAGGTCAAGGGGGAGGGTGGTATACCCTATGCGGGTAGTAAATATAAAGGGCGCTATGGCCTATGCAGGTAGGTAGGAAGAGAGGCTGGTGTGCTCTAAGCAGGTATCCAAGTAAATATGGTGGTATGCCTTTAGCAGGTAGGTCAAGGGGAGGTTGGTTTGCTCTAAACAGGTAGCCAAATGGAAAGAGTGGTATGTTCTAAGCAGGTAGGTCAGTGGGGAGGTCGGTAAACATTTATTGGGGTCGATAATTTAGATATTACAGTGAACAAGATATTTTACAGAGTTAATGAGTTTAAATATTTTAGAACAATTTTAACTAGCAATAACGATATTAGGCCGGAAATTAGGAAAATAATTCAGTCTAGAAATGCATGCTATTACTCGATCAGTAAGTTGTTGATATCTCGTCTGCTTTCAAGGAACGTAAAACTAATAATATACAAAACAAAAACTTTACCTTTTTTTATAGGAGCTAAAAGTGTTTTTTTCACCTTATATGACAAAAACAAATTTAGGGTTTTCGAAAACAAGGTGCTTATGAAGATATGTTGTCCTAAAAGGACTGAATCTACTGGGGAGGTGTAAAATTAGAAGTTGCACTTAGGCCTAATATTGTTTGAAGTATGAATCTATTAAAGTAGACCTAATAACTTCGCAATTGTCCTTCCAAATGTGCTATTACAATACTTACCTACTCGACTTATTATGTACAGCATATCAATAGATTTTATATACTTTATCTGTTATTTCTGCCTTAATTATAACACTCTACTTCTTCAAACTAATGTTTATAAAATATTATGCCACGCAACATAGAAAACGAAACTCTCGTAGTAAGTAGCTGCTATGTATATGTTACCCTCGTATTAGTAAAGAAAATCACGCAATATTGACCCTTCAGTGCGCAGTGCGTGCGTATATATCCTCGTAATCTTGATAGATGCTACACGCTATGAACTTGTGTTGTGCTGGTAGCCTAACTAGTCAACATACCGCACGGAAAATTAAGTAAACTTAGCGTTTAGTGCGCTTTAGTAAATCTCTAGGATTAATTCGTAAAATTACGACACAATTATTTTGGTAAATTGTCGATTTTTTTTTGTTTTAAAATAATTCTACGGTTTCTTCACATAATCTTTGTATATATTTTCAAATAATGTACCTGAATTATTGAAGTTCTGGAGATTACGTTTATCCTGAAAAGTGACTATTGTACCTTTCTTTATTTAACTATTACGGATATTATAAAAGAGACACATAATGTAATTTTTCAAGGTTAAAGTTGATATTATTTTTCAATGTAAATGAGTTATTATAAATATGATTTATTTTCCTTTATATTTAAATACTAGCAGCCCATCCCGGCTTCGCACGGGCATAATAATATAATAAAAGAAAATACACAATGTTTTACAGTGAGTTTCTAAAAAAATAACATTCATTGAAAACTAAAACCAAGATATTAATTTTTTTTTTGTGAATATATTTTCTTAAACTTTTTTTGTATTTACATTGTTTTTTTATATTTCATTTTTTTTTTTTTAAATTTATATATTATTTTTCACTTTTTTTGTTGTTGTCATTTTTCAATATTTTTTTTATTTATACTTATACTAATTGTTAAAAGGTCATAACCGCAAAACAAAAGCCATTTAATTTATTGAGTAAGAGCCTCCCTGTAAACAATATTTGATGTGGTTTTATTTTGTGGCAGCAAAATAAATTGATTTTCAGGGGCTCCAACCCGCGATAGGCCAACGTATAATTGACCATGAGTAAAACATTTATTTCGCAGATCGATCCCAACTAATTCGAAGGTTTGACCTTGGGACTTGTTAATTGTTAATGCGAAAGATGTTTTTACCGGAAATTGAAGCCGTTTAAATGGGATTGGCAAATCACTTGGGATCATCGGTATCCTCGGTATATGAGCTAGTTGACCAGCTGCTGGACCGGTCATAATAGTCGCTACAATTAAATTTTCCTTTAACTCCTTAATAAGCAACCTCGTCCCATTGCACATGCTTGGAGGGCTTAAATTTCTCAAAAGCATGATTGGAATTCCAATTTTTAACGTCAGTTCGTGTGGTGGTAATCCAGAAGGGTTCAAGGAATTCAAAAATTCCTGTGGATAATGAACTGTATCTTCAATATTAGTTACAGTGTCTATCGACTTGTATTTTTTTATCTGACCGCTGACTTTTTGAACGATAAGATTGTTTATTTCGTTGACAGTATCATTCTTTACTGATACTATTGCCCTAGAGCACAACCAATGAAAGTCCTTTTCGTGCAAATTCTCGATATCAGGGTATACTGCATCTATTAAATTTTCCAAATCATGGAGTATTTGGCCTAGATACTCATCCAGAATAATGTCACTATATCCGCTTAAATTTGGAGCAGGGAAAATTCCTTCACCAAGTTTTAGCAGTTGTTGTGGGAAATCACTGTCACTTCCATGAAGATGAGCTCTCATATTCGTCCTTAATTTTAATGTTTCAATCGAAGTCCATAAGGGAGACGATTTCAAGCATGCTTTGATGATATCTGCTCGCGTACCTCTGTTAATAACGGGGAGAGTCTGTCGGAAATCTCCAGCAAATACAAAAGTAATCCCGCCCATGACTGCAGAGGAGTTCCTGAGGTCTTTTAAGGTTCTGTTCACGGCCTCTATATGTGCTCTATGGCTCATCGTGCATTCGTCCCACATAACTAATGAGGTGTCTTGTAGTAATTTACCTAGAGGCCCGTTTTTGCGGATAGAACATGTAGATTGTTGCTCAAGATTTACAGATAGCGAAAGTTTAAAAGTAGAATGAGCAGTTTTGCCACCTCTCAAGAGAGTTGCAGCAATTCCGGAGGAAGCAACTGCTATTGCTATCTTCCCTGATTCTCTGACCTTAGCAAGTATCAAATTAGCAAGAAACGTCTTTCCTGTTCCCCCTGGCGCATCCAAGAAAAATATTTTTCGTTTGTCATTATTCACGCTGTCGACTATAGTCTCAAAAGCATGTTTTTGATCTGGGACTAATTTTGGTAGGTTTTCATTGACGAAAGCGGTCAAATCATTTGTATCGTAGTGATGTGCCATTGTATCTGCAACATTGTTTTCTGTACGAACTGAAGAAGGTAATCCAAAATCACTTAGACTTTTGTCATTTAATTGCAACAATCTATTTTCTATTTGTATCAAACCTTCGTTATAAATATTCTCATTGTATGGTAACGCGAAGTCTTGATTTTCCTGTCTGATTCTGTGTCTAANATCGGTCCAGTAGTTTCGGAGCCTATTCATTTCAAACAAACAAACAAACAAAAAATCAAATCTTTCCTCTTTATAATATTAAGTATAAGTATGATTTATAAATATAAGCTTTTCTTATATCTTATTTTTATTTATTTATTTGAAGCATTTAACGTGCACTTTCTGAACCGACTGATTATAAAAGAACAGGCGAATTTAATAAGCGAGAGTGGAAGAGCCTACCAATTTTGCTGCTAAAGGTATTTTCAGATACCTTCAAGGGTTATTTTTCATGGCAAAATCTACATGGCAACTAAAGGCTTTACTTCCCCTCCAAAGGAAGTTTTGCTATGAATTTTTATCGCTCAAGAAAAATCCGTCAACCTCAGCTGCGTTTGAACCCACTACCCTTGGATCCTGAGGATCACTTTACCCCTAGACTAATCGACCTTAATTAAAATTGTATCAATTTTATTCTTGTTTATTTAAGGTATTTTTTTAAGAAATTTTGAACTTAAAAAAATGTTGATGCGTAATTTGAACTTAAGAATTTTTATTTATTACCTTTTAAGACGTTGACTGTGTTTTGTGGGTTGTGGGACTATAGCACGATATAGGTTTTAGGCTTGATCGTGAGTTTTGCGTCACGAGACTACCCCTAACCCAAGACCCACATGTTTATGGCTATGTGGACTAGGTTAGGCTAGATTAGACATTTTAAAATGTTTTTTATGAGCATAAACCCCACAAAAAAAAAGTATATCCACGATCATAACGTTTACAATTCCTAATTAGCCTTTCAAATATATATGTAATCTTTTTTAAGTAATACCATGATTGTTATTGGTATTTGTTAACACTAAACTAATATATTTTCCATATATTTTCCATATTTTATATACTAATCTATTTTCTCATACCTCATATTAAAATATTAGAAATTATGTTTGTATATAAAAATATCAGTAAAATAAAATGGTTAAACTACGACATTTAAGGGTAATTTTTTACCATTAGGTTGGTACTATCATCGCCGCTCGGTTGGTATTGCTCGATTGCGGTCTTACATAATGGAGCTTATTTTTGTCATTAATATTGAATTTTAATTATTTATGTAACCAAATGTACATTTATAGCAACATTCATATTGTTAAGGTTAACTATAGAAAATTCTACAGAATTGTAAAAAAATTGTAGCTACAGTAGTAATTTGGAATCTAAAACTTCTATGAAAGTAATTTGAATTTTTTCTAAATATCTATGATAATTACATCTATAATTTGATTGTATTTTATGTTTTTACTTTATAGTTTCAAGAGAAAGTATAGAATATTTTATAACCCAAGATCATGATGAACCTTTACATTTTATTTGTATTTAAGCCAAAACAGTGGATTTTACCATTATGTCAGTTTCAATGTATGTCTATCTGTCCCTCACTACAGATCTGAAATAGTTTTGATAGATTTTGTTAAAACTATATATTATAGGGCAATATCTCGGGAAAGAGTATATTATTATTAGCACCACGTCTTACTACCCGTTCGGACTATACGCACTTAACGCTAATGTGTAATGGTAGGGTGATTGTGAGATGAAATGAAGGCCCTACAGTTTAACGTGGAATCCGAACCACGGTGGAGGCCTGGCTTTCCTCACATTCACAAGATGTCTTGTCAGAAGTGAAGGAAGGGTTTGGTAATCAGATAAATCTTTGCCGGGACTGAGGATTGAACCCCGGCCGCCAGCATAGAAGTCTGACACCTTACCCATAGACCGCCAGGTCACCGGAAAGAGTATAACCCGGACAAGTACAATACACGATGCTAAAACAAAATCTTGGAACATATTTATTATTTTGAGCTTAGCCCTCAAATTAAGAATAGCTAACTGATGAATAATTTTTTTGCATTCCAAATATTTCATAAATGGCTCCAAAGATTTTGTTTAAAATGTATATTTGGTAAGTTTTGGGGAAAATTTGTTTAGAGATAGTTTACTGATGACTTTTTTTTTATCATTATATAAATACTAAAACAAATGGCTTTAATGATTTGATTCTAAATGCCTACTACGTTTTGTTTATATTTAACAAATTATATTTATTTCACAAAAAAAGTATTTTACATTAGTTTATTGATAACTTATTTTTGTAAAATTTGAATTTAAAAAAATTAGATCTAACGGATTTATTCAAAATTGGTATCGGGTGACTAATTCACATGATTAATATTTACGTATGTTTAATTATCAAAAACAAATTAATTTAAGGATAGTTTACTTAAAACAATTTATAGAAATTTGATTTTTTTTTAATTGGCTTTGAAAATTAAACTCAAAATGGGTAACTGGCTTTTCATGGTAAATAAGAATTAGTTTTTATTTTTATAAATAAAATATATTTTTGGGGTAGTTTAAAATAGTTAATTTTTGAAAATTTTAACTTTGTTAGATATATTTAAAAAATCTGGACTAAAACTTTTACATAAAAATTGTTTATTGTGATTAACAAGATGATGTTTTTTTTAGGTATAATAAGAACATATTTTTTTTATATTTTCTTCCAAGGTTTAACACACAATATGATTAAGTTTACGTGATTACGTCTTACAATTTATTCACATTCGGGTGGTCTAGGGATAAGGTGTCAAGACTTCTATTCTGGCGGCCGGGGTTCAATCCCCGCTCCCGGCACAGATTTATCTGATTTCCAAACCCTTCCTTCACCTCTGACTAGATGTGTATTAATCACAACTTGTGAATGTGAGGAATGCCAGGCCTCCCCCGTGGTTCGGATTCCACGTTAAATTGTAGGTCCTCCATGTCATCTCAAAATCACCTTACCATTACACATTAGCGTAAGTGCGTATAACCCGAACGGGTAATAATAATAATAATAATAATAATAATAATAATATTCACATTCCCCCTGCGATGGGTCAGGAATCGTGTGTGAGCTTCTAACGGACATCATGCCTTGTGTGTGAGCTGGTATAGAATGTTTAATCAGTTTTACACGTGATTTAGTGGGATGCCAATTATTTATGGGAAACTCGTTATTAAATTGGAAAGTAATTTCCTGGCTACAGTCACCCACCAATATTCCCTCACTCAATTTCACTATACAGCGCGCTTTTGATAAACATTAACAGCTTTGATGAAACGTTGAATGTTCAGAAAGCTCAAGTTTTCATCCATATGAGGTTTTTATTCAATGACCCTCAAGATGTTTGAACTTTCTTCAATGTATCTATATCATATTTTATATATTTATTAGTAGGCCTAATATTTAATAGAAATGAATTTTATCTATAAAAAGTGCCAGTTTAAGATCGCACAACTTTACTTGTAAATTTATGAAGTTTTTTTCTAGTAACATTTTCAAGCAACAAAAAAGTCCCTTCATATATAAATCGGAATGTAATCGTAATCTATGGGTTGAAACAACCTTGGTTTCATTATTTCCCCCTACAAAACAATCAATCAAACCAAATAAGCCACAATACATGCAGACTGCTACGTGCTAGTGTTATCACAAAGTATTTTTTTTTTACCAGCTGAATGGACTAAAGCTTTTAGCTCAATTTATTAGCTATAACTCTGATTGTTCTAATAACTATCAACAAACAACACTGATTGAAAGTCACTATAATTTGGCATTGTATAAATATTAAGAATCAAAACAGCTGAAGCTATTATGTATGCATTTAGTTAGGGATCACTCCACACATATCATATTCTGAAAATTGAAAAATGACACCTGGACACAAGAATCAAACCTGGAACCTTTGGCCTAGTACGCCACTGATCTAACCACTGAGCTATCCAGGATTCGTTTCGTGCCCGGGGTCATTCTTCACTCATATTTTAAGGCAGAGAGTCTATGATGTATAAATATGTTTCATTTATTGATTACATTTTATTTAAACTTCTATTAATTCTTCGTTATGGACTAATGTATAACTTATCTTCAAGCCATTAATCAATAAGAATAAGAATATTTATTATTTATATTGTAATATTTTTATTCGAGCTATTGTAGCAACATAAACTTAGTTTTCAAATAACGGGCTGCCTGTGAAAACCCGACCGTAGTTATTATATGTTTTCTGTAGAAATGTTTTCTTGAACCCTTCCCCCGTCCTGCCCGGAACCCCCTTCCCCTCAGGGTTTGGCCAGGCTGAAAACGCGTGTGAGAGAGAGAGAGAGAGAGAGAGAGAGCGACTGGGTGGCCAAACTGACGAGCGCGTGATTAGCCGATAGCTCTCGATAATGGTTGACGATGAGGTAAAGGTTCGAATCTTGGCTCAGTGAACTGAGGGTGGTTTTTGACATAATTTATTGTTGTGGTTTACCCATCCTCTCTCCACGCTAATGGTGATTCTTATTTTTAAAGGTCTACTTTGATTATAATATTGAAGTATTTTAACATACCAGATATATATATATATATATATGGTTTATGGTTCTACCAATTAAATTAGACAATTAGTAGCAAGTGAGCTAAACATATCGATAATTATAAAAAAAAGTCAAATATCATGTCAAATTTATAAGTTTTCCTAGCACTCAATGGGCCAACATACAATAATATTGCCCAGCGCCTGTAAACTAGACTGTTACGGCTCGAGCGCGCGCTCGCTCGCTCGCTCCAGTCTGGCCACCTCTCATTAAAACCAATGTGTTCTATTTTATATTTTAGTCGCTCGCTCCAGTCTGGCCACCTCTCATTACAACCAATGTGTTCTATTTTATTTTTTAGTCGCTCTCGCAGTCTTGCCGTACTCACTCCCGACTGCCATCTCCTCTGACTAGACTATTTCCTGAGCATAAGCTTGTTAATGGGATATCGATCACTGAGCCCTCACGCAAAGTTCACTTGAAACACTCCCCAATTTGACAAGCGTAACGTGCCCTATCTGTACACGGGGGTTGTTGAGGAAGGAATCCTTTGAGAGCTGTCTTTGGGTTTATCCACGTAGGTTGCAAGACGTTGAGTAGTGTGTGCCTTATCATTCTTGCAAATCCTTGACAGTATTTTTTTTTAAAGTAAATGTGTCTGGTATATAGAGGTTTTTTCTTTAATTCCCTATCGTTCTCTATGCAGATCAACATTTTTGAATAACAGACCAATTTTACGGCGGTATTCATATAAAAACTATCTGTGATTATTAAATATTAACGATTCATTGTTTGTTTCAAACTTAGATGATTAATATTTTCGCTAATTGTGTCTAGAAAATAAACGAAATTTACGTATTAATATTTTCATAAAAGATGCACTGAAGTGGGTTTCTATATATATAGTAATAAAAGTTATTAAATATATTTTATGGGCATCCTGGAATTTTATGATTACTTCTCTCTTGATTTAAAGTTTCGTTAAATTTCATTATGTTAGTAACAAATATAAGAAAATTGTTTATGTTAATATGTTTATAAAACCAAACTAAATGCATCTGATGAAGCGATATTTAATTTATTTTGAAAAAATAAGTTTATTAATAAACTTAACATAAATACTGGCCCTAGCTCACGTCCCCTTTCGCCCTACATTGACGTTTTCAGCCAGAGTATGGCTAACAAAGACCAATATGAAGCTGTGAAGTGCCTCTTGTTTTGTATCCACAGTAACTACCCCCGCTCTAGTGGGGATATGTCTGGGAACGACGCTGTTTCTAGTGACCGTCGCGGCGGTGACGTGTTTCTGCTACCGACGCCACACCCGCCTCACTGGGGGGAAGAAGCGCTCCCCCGAAAAACCTCTGACTCTACACCCCCATCGCCGCCCTACCGCCGTCAAGAGTCCACCGGGTGCCGCGGGATCCCACTATCTGAAGAAGAGCCCCAGTCCTACCAACCCTGCACGCACACCACCAGGGGTGAGTATGGTTCAATCTCTTAACATTTGCCAGGCACCCTTACTCCTTGGTTTAACATACCACCAATGTAACACCACCAGGGGTGAGTATGGTTCAATCTCTTAACATTTTCCAGGCACCCTTACTCCTTGGTTTAACACACCAATGTAACACCACCAGGGATGAGTATGGTTCAATTTCTAAACATTTTCTAGGCACCCTTACTCCTTGGTTTAACATACCACCAATGTAACACCACCAGGGGTGAGCATGATTCAATCTCTTAACATTTTCCAGGCACCCTTACTCCTTGGTTTTAACACACCAGCAATGTAACTTTCATGAACAAGAGCTTCCACTAATAGCAAGCACGCTACCAGGAGTGAGTACAGCTTCATTTATTAACATTGGCCAGTCACCCTCACCCCTTCTTAGATCACCACGATACCATTCATTCCCACGGGACCCTATTTCCTCAAGAAGAACCACACTCCAAGCACGTATCAAGGAGTTAATACAAAGCCGTTTATTAAATTATAAACACCTGTATATGTGTCTCACTATTAATCCTAACTAATATTATAAATGCGAATGTGAGTTTGTTTGTTTGATTGTTTGTTTGTTACGATTTCACGTCTAAACTACTCGACCGATCATCATGAAATTTTGCATACACGTTGTCTTGGGTACAGAAAAGGACATAAGGTACCTTTCATCCAGAATAAAAGTACTGTTCCCGAGGGATACAGAAAAGGACATAGGGTACCTTTCATCCAGAAAAAAAGTACTGTTCCCGAGGGATAGAAAAAAAAACCTTTTAGACGGTCGTCCGGCATAACAACTCGGCCTACTGATACGAACATGAATTGCAACATGATGCCTGGAGTACAGAAAAAGGGACCTGTGGTATCCCGGAAGAAAATTTCAATTTAAAAGACTCCAGTTTCCAATAAAACTTAGTTTTGCTATTAATATTAACAAAGCGCAAGGGCAAACATTGCAGGTAGCAGGGGTGCATTTGGAAAAGCCATATTTTTCCCATGGCCAGTTATATGTAGCATGTTTGCGTGTGTCCAATATCCAGAGTTTGTATGTATTAGCGCCAAATGGAAGGACATACAACATTGTATATAGGAGCGTCCTAAAATAATGATATATTCTGTTTCCATGATTGCAACGGCCAAGAACAATCGGAGTAAATAAGGGATGTTTATTAACTGTAGATAAAATTTAAGATGGAGTGGGATTTTCAATTCGTGGCAAGGTATAACCTGCCGTATAATATACTGGAGTGTTTGCTACTATAAATTAAGTCAACAAATGAAAACACGGGCACGGGAATCGAACTCTTGACCTTTTAAGTTTTACGTACCAATGCTCTACCATTTAGCCAGCCTGGTCGTATTTAGCACCATCCTTCACTAGTTGTTGTTTATGTTGATTTATTACCGCGTCTTACTACCCGTTCGGGTTATACGCTTAAGTACTAATTACAGTAATGGATTAGGAATTAGGAAGGTTGAATTTAGAGTAACCCAATTTAGGAAAAACCACCCCCAGTTCACCCGACTAAGATTCGAACCTCGATCTCCCCGTCTTCGGCAGTCTAGCTCAACACGACTAGCGCGTTAGCTAACTACGCCACCGAGGCGGGTCAATAGTTTTTGGATGACGATCTACTAATTACTCTAAATGTGTTAGGAATTAGGAAGGTTGAATTTAGAGGATGTGTACCCGCTTTTGCGTGGAGGGATTTTTGTAAAACCATTTAGGAAAAAAACTACCCTCAGTACATCCGACCAGGATAGAACCCTGATATTCTCGTCATCAGCAGACTAGTCTATTGCGAGAGTGACACCTTAGAGCAGGCCTGTCCAATTGGTGGCCCGTGGGCCGCATGCGGGCTTCGACATCATCTTTTGTGGCTCACAACGCATTAGAAAAGTTAAAAATTATATATAACGTCATCCAGGAGTTTCTTAAACACGATCAGACTTAATGCTTAAAAATAAGTCCTAAAGGAAGTAAACCGAGAAAATGTTACCTAAAATTCTATAATGGCCAAAAATGACCAACAAATGACGTATAAAATATACATTTCTACAACCAGGGGACCATGAACAAAGTTTGCGTACACCCTGATTTCTGTTGGAAGAACAGTAGAGAAAATTTAAACATATTTCTTTGCGGCCAACACTGATACGACTTCGCTAAATTATTATTAGTATTTTATAGGTACTGATAATATCTATCAAAAGTTATAGCTTCAGGTAACATGGACTTGATGTGTGAAATTATTAAAATTGTTTTAATAACTTAAAGCAACTAACTTCTACTGTTCTTCCTACCAAGAATCATACAATCATACTATGTTTATGAACATTGTTTGTAATGAACCAATAAAAGATGATACGTCATCAAAATCCTACCCGCCTCGGTGTCGTAGTTGGCTAACGCACTTGTCGTGTTGAGCTCGACCGCCGAGGACGGGGAGATCGAGGTTTGAATCTCGGTCGGGTGAACTGGGGGTGGTTTTTTCCTAACTGGCTTTCCACGCAAATGCGAGTTCACTTCCTCTAATTCAACCTTCCCAATTTCCAATCCATTAGTGTAATTAGTACTTAAAGCGTATAACCCGAACGGGTAGTAAGACGCGGTGCTAAATAATAATAATAATAATAATCAAAATCCGGGTTCTGCTAATAATATAGTAAAATTGAGTCAATATTGCCCCCCCAAAAAAGCTATGTATGTATTTTTTAAACTCCCTTTTTATGAAAATTGCACTGTAAACTTCTTGTGTGTTTCCAGCCCGGTGGTTCAGGCACCCCGAGTCCGTCAGTGGGGCATCTCTCGCCTCAGCCGCCCTCAAGTAGTCCGATGACTGATACTCAGCCAATCACTATAGACAACAAGGACATAACCTTCCATATGGAGAACGAGGTAAAAGACAAACCCAGCACTCCGACCAAGGACGAGATTGAGACGAACGAGAAGAACTTGGCAGCCAATGAGACCGTCCCCGGCAAGCTAGGGCAGTTGGTCTTCAAACTGAGGTTAGTATATAATATCCGGATCAAGCTAGTACAGTTGATCTTCAAACTGAGGTTAGTATATAATATCCGGATCAAACTAGGACAGTTGGTCTTCAAACTGAGGTTAGTATATAATATCCGGATCAAAACTAGGACAGTTGGTCTAATTGGAAGGTTTAATAAATGTAAAGGTAAAGAGGTTGAATCCCGAATAGGCGTATAAATAAAACTACTTATAGAAGTAGAAAAATTACCCGACATTTTACGTACAAAAAACGGTAAAAAATAAAAATAGAACAGATTAAGGAAGATAACAAATAAAGATAAATGCAAACGATAAAAAAAACTATACCATTAAAACTATCATAACTCTTCCTTTAATTTTTCATGTCTACCATAAATTTCTTTTCTACATAATTACTTCTACTTCAACTTCACCTCGCTTGCCCCAATTTTCCTTTTTTTTTTATCTTAGTTCATTTTCCTCCTCACATTTACACCTTTTATTGGATCAATAAAGTGATTAATTTTTTTTTTCGTTCTTTTCTCTTTTGCTCTCTCTCTTTTTTCTTTTCCGTTAATGACTATCTCTTTCCTTTGTTTCTACCTTTATTATGTATTACACACGTTTACATTCTACTATATTTGTATTTATGTCTTGATCCTTTATACTCGTTCGCTTTCAATGCCGTTATTTCTTCATTCACTAACTTTCCAAATAAACTCTCGGTTAAAAAAGAATAATTTATGAACCAAGTTTTTCGAAATTATGAGTAATGAGATTAATTAGAAGTGAAGCAAAGAAATTATTACCAAGATACTCTAAAAGTGCTTGAAATAATGATGTACACACTCTTTTTAATGAAATTAATTGAAATAAAGAGTGTATTTATGATAGATTCTCAATATAGTTTATTAAAAAATGTCTCCAAGTCTTTAGACATTGATTTTTCTTACCACTTGTTCAGGTTATACGCCTTACACTCATGGGGTAGGGATAAGTAAGGCTTGATTTAGAGGAAGTGTACACGCATTTGCATGGAGGGAGAGTGGAAACCACTTGTGGAAAACATCCTCAATGCACCCGACTGGGATCTAACCCTAATCTCCCCACCTTCGGCAGTCTAGACCAACACGAGATTAGTGCGTTAGACCATGGAGCTACCGAAGCGTGTGACATCAATTTTAATTGGCTAATGATTATCTAAATGAAAAATAGAGTGTAGTTATTTACAAGGTTTTTAATGTTTTAATACGCTAGTGAAAGAAAATCCCCACCGGTGTGCACGTATAAAAAAGCGTCAGAATGACCTTGTCTGATTCACTGGTTAAAGGAAGGTTGGGTTGAATCCCGGCTTGGTGAATTGAGTAAAGTTTTCCTCAAAAGGGTTCCACCGTTCCCTCCACGAAAATTCGGATAGTTCCCTCTCAATTCTACCTCCATCATACCTACCTATATCGGATGAACCTGATAGTAAAATGAGGACAACGGAAAATATGGTTGAATTATTTACGATGTAACCGATTGTAAATTTGTAAACCTTTTGGGAACACACTTTTTTAATAAATTATTTTTGTGTGAAGCCAAGATAATACTAAAAAAATATTTTAATAAATATTTTAATTAAAATTAGTTGAAAAATTACACATGGACAAGGGAATCGAACCCGGGACTTTTGTTTTAGTGCACGAATGTCCTACCACTTAGTTTTCCAGGATTATGCCCGTGCTCAGTCATTCTTCACTTATATTTTAAGGCAGTCTCTGTAATTGACATGTGGAGTCGTCAACTGCATATTTTCAACTTTTCAAATAATTTAAATTGATTTAAAATGTGGTCCCCTCCAGGTGGACAGCGCCGCAATTATAATTATTTGCAGCCTGTGTGTTAATATTCTTTATAACTACGGTATATATACACCTTAATATAGAAATACATTTTCTATGGTCTAAAAATCCTTCAAAATAATAAAGTTGTGTTTAAATATATAAATTTACATTAAAAAAATTTAGAGCTATACTTCTATTTTATAAAGTTTAAAATTATTTCTACTCCATTTGCCCAGAAAAGTAGTACACTATAGAACTATCTTATAAGCTATACCATAATAAAATAATGCAAGGTGAACTTTTTACCTTTCACGATAAATGAAAGGTACATTTCTTATGTTGGTGTAATTTTCTAATCTGTCATAATTAAATAAATTAAAAAGAATAATCTGGTATACTTGTGGGGTTTGAGATATAAAACTTGATGTCCTTTAGAATATGTGACTTTTCTACCCATTTTTCCCTTTTGTTAGAATGAAAGTAATATAGTAAATACAGGTTTAGTTCAATATCATAATTTATATGAATTTTTTTATGATAAACTAATACAGATTCAGTCATATATAACTTTACAAAGAGATAACTTTATGAAATTGTGACATACTTATTCCCCTGTTCCTAAAGGAAGAATAGGAAATCATCATAAGTCACTAAGAATCATTTGGCACCAAGATTAGCCAGGACTTGCTGATGGGCCAGATATTGCAACAGTGTCTTCTCTTATTTTTTAGGTATAAGAGCGACAAGAACGCCTTGTTGGTGACTGTAGTGAAATGTAAGGAGCTCCCCGCTAAGGATCCTAACCTGGGCAGCAGTGATCCCTATGTGAAACTACAGCTGCTCCCGGACAAACAGCACAAGGTTAAAACAAGGGTCCTCCGTAAGACTCGCAACCCTGTTTATGACGAGGACTTCACTTTCTACGGCATCAACTTCAACCAACTACAGGTAGGCCTACCTTTAATGGGCTCTTTTTAGTGGTCCACACACAAGCAAACAATTGCTGTATAAACATAATTATGCAAATATCAGTTTTAGTTGAAGCATGTCCGATGAGGACTATTTATCCATAATTACTGGATGTTTTTTCTGAGGGAAATAAAACAGGGAAACAGAAGAAGCGGAGACAATATTTTGTAATTATACTCTTTTAGGCTCTCTTATTTAACAGAAAATCGTGGCTAAGGTATAGTTTTTATCTTTTAAACTAAATAACAGTAAACAACTTTTCCTTTTATGTTTCATTCATGAACGACTAGCAAAGTTTGAAGCGTAATATTTTAAATACTAGATTATAAATTCAGACTATATCTTATTATTAATATCATTTTGATCAATTATTATTTATTTTAACGTGTTTTAAACCTATAAAGTGTTTTCTAAAAGTAAAGTTAAAAATTACGACGACTACAATATACGCAGAGAAAATTTCAGTTTCGTTCAATATTTAAAAACCTTACCAACTTCCAACAGCAGAGGGAGTGGGCAGCCGTATATAAGGGCAGAAACTGTTTCCGCGTCCTTTAGTCACACACGGGTGACCTGGCGGTCTAGGGGGTAAGGTGTCAGACTTCTGTGCTGGCGGCCGGAGTTCAATCCTCGGTCCCGGCAGAGATTTATCTGATTACCAAACCCTTCCTCCACCTCTGACAAGACATCTTGTGAATGTGGGGAATGCCAGGCCTCCACTGTGGTTCGGATTCCACGTTAAACTGTAGGTCCTCCATTTCATCTCACAATCACCCTACCATTACACATTAGCGTAAGTGCGTATAACCCGAACGGGTAGTAAGACGCGTTGCTAATAATAATAATAATAATAATAATAATAATAATAATAATAATAATTTAGTAAGACGCGGTGATAATAATAATAATAATAATAATAATAATAATAATTTAGTAAGACGCGGTGCTAATAATAATAATAATAATAATAATAATAATAATAATTTAGTCACACACGCAAGATCTATGTCGCTCTAACATTCCAGCTACAATCGTAAGATTGTGTGATCAGTTTAATAAACAGTGTACAAGTATTAAAATCATTTATAGCTTGCCTTCTAATTAATATAATAAGTGAAACCCTCAATAAGTGTGCGAATGTTTTCAAGTTACTCTCATTTAAGCGAGTGCTAGAAAATTACGTACCTACAAACCACCACGCACTTAACAAATCATCGCTGCGTAGAATGTTAATATCATCATAATTATTACCAACCGATGGGCAATCATAGATCGTAATGTCTCAATTTCCATCCAACCGTGGGTCATGCACGGGTCGTCGTCATCATCATTATCATTGTTATCATCATCATTATTATCATTATTATCATCATCATCATCATTATAATCACTATTATCATCATTATAATCATTATAATCATTTTCATCATCATCATTATCATTATCATTATCATCATCATCATTATCATTAGCATTATCATTATTATCATCATCATCATCATCATCATCATTATCATCATCAACGACAACATAAAAGCGTAACGTATCAATTTCTTAGTTTTTTTTCAACAAGTACTTCTTAGCCCACGTGTTTTAAATAATTTTTTTGGTGCACTTCACTTTTCATAATCCCAGATGATCGCTGGACGCAGATATAAATTATCTCCATAATAAGTTACTATATTTGATAATTTTGACGCCATAATAATACAAAAGGAACGAAGTGGACTTTATGAAGGCTGGACCTCAAATGACCATTTGCTGTGCAACACAATTCAAACAACCCGTTTTGGTGACCGCGTGGTCTAAAGCTAGCTCCCTTGCAACTGTGACTCATAAGTTGATGTAGTTATGTAAAATGTATCTAGCCTTTTTTTGTATATATTAATTTACATTTTGATATATGAATTACAGTATGCAATTCTATCAAAAACATATTAGCAACTAATTAATGTAATTAAGTTAAAATGTTGAATTTAATTTTATACCAAAGTAAAATACTAATGTGTTTTAACTTAACAGAGTATCACCCTCCACTTCGTTGTGTTGAGTTTCGACCGGTATTCCCGGGATGACATCATCGGCGAGGTGTTCTGTGCTCTGAACACCGTGGACTTGTCTCAAGCAGAGAACTACCAGCTGACCCTCTGTAGAGAGATCAACCCTCGCAGTCTCAAGGTACAGTACTTGTGTTATGTGCATCTTGTAACAACCAGAGAACTACCAGCTGACCCTTTGTAGATACAGTAGCCCCATGGCTTCTTTGGTGCTGACTGACATCTTTGAAACGTTACCAGACCAAATTATGTATACCTACGCCGAACCATATGATCTGTAAAAACATGTGTTTAGTAGCTGTCACTTATGACAGTCAAAATTTAGGTATATACCTAAATGTTGACTGTCAGAAGTCAGCTGTGAGCTGTCAGTCAGCACCAAAGAAGTCATGGGGCTACTGTAGATTAGCCCTCGTGGTCTCAAGGTACTGTACTTGTGTTATGTGCATCTTGTAACAACCAGAGAACTACCAGCTGACCCTTTGTAGATAGATTAGCCCTCGTGGTCTCAAGGTACTGTACAGCTTGTAACAACCAGAGAACTACCAGCTGACCCTTTGTAGATCACCTCTCGTGGTCTCATGGTACAGTACTTGGGTTTGGTTCATCTTGTCTGGAGTAAAAAAATACCAGCTAATCTCTGTTCTTAGAATTTTTTTTGGGTGGGAAATTATTGTAGCGTTCTATACTTTCAGATCCGTGCTCAAGGTCGTGGTGAGATCCTTGTGTCGCTGTGCTGGCAGCCAGCAGCTAACAGACTCACGGTTGTGGTCCTCAAGGCTCGCAATCTGCCCAAGATGGATGTGACGGGGCTTGCTGGTCAGTACAGGGAGATTGAGTATGAAGATAATTCACAAAAAAAAAATCCAAGTGCGTTGAAAAGCAAGGGGGGAGGGAGGGTCCGCCCCGTGAAATTTGTTTGCCCCCCACCCCTCTTAAGGGAGTCCATACCATATGTTCAAACACTTTTATTGGCTAAGGTTATAATAAATTTTTCTAGAAAGACCTCTAACCCACCCCTTAGAAAATCTAGCTTTCTACGCCTTTGAAAAATGTGACACCGTAATGAAATATAATTATGTTGGTAAACAGCTGGTAAGTTTGATTACTTGACTTGGAAGCAAATATATAAATTGCCAATGGAGATATTAAATGACGGGTTGATGTGATTATTTAATTCATATGCCTACACAAGCTTACGGAATAGACATCTAAATACAGTAGGCCTATACTATATTTGTATGAATAAGAAAATCATCGTAATACCTGAATGGTTGGTTGGATACTCTTTTAATTTCTATGGTATTAAAATATATATTTTTTAAATGAGCCTAATAATAATAAAGCTATAAATAATATAACTCTCACGTGCTTACATACTCTTATGGCATTAATAACTCGAAAGATAATTGCTGCACTTGGCAATATTTCACCACCTAATCCTATCTTGAGCTAGTTATATTCAGTCCACCTCTTTACACCCTATCTCTATCTTGAGCTAGTTATATTCAGTCCACCTCTTTACACCCTATCTACTATCATGAGCTAGCTATATCCAGCCCACCTCTTTACACCCTATCTCTATCTTGAACTAGCTATATTCAGTCCACCTCTTTACACCCTATCTCTATCATGAGCTAGATATATCCAGTCCACCTCTTTACACCCTATCTTTATCTTGAACTAGTTGTATTCAGTCCACCTCTTTACACCCTATCTCTATCTTGAGCTAGTTATATACAGTCCACCTCTTTACACCCTATCTCTATCATGAGCTAGCTATATCCAGTCCACCTCTTTACACCCTATTTCTATCATGAGCTAGATATATCCAGTCCACCTCTTTACACCCTATCTCTATCATGAGCTAGCTATATCCAGTCCACCTCCTTACACCCTATCTTTATATTGAGCTAGTTATATTCAGTCCACCTCTTTACACCCTATCTCTATCATGAGCTAGTTATATTCAGTCCACCTCTTTACACCCTATATCTATCATGAGCTAGCTATATCCAGTCCACCTCTTTACACCCTATCTCTATCATGAGCTAGTTATATTCAGTCCACCTCTTTACACCCTATCTCTATCATGAGCTAGTTATATCCAGTCCACCTCTTCACACCCTATCTCTATCATGAGCTAGTTATATCCAGTCCACCTCTTTACACCCTATCTCTATAATGAGCTAGTTATATCCAGTCGACCTCTTTACACCCTATCTCTATCATAAGCTAGCTATATCCAGTCCACCTCCTTACACCCTATCTTTATCTTGAGCTAGTTATATTCAGTCCACCTCTTTACACCCTATCTCTATAATGATCTAGTTATATCCAGTCCACCTCTTTACACCCTATCTCTATCATAAGCTAGCTATATCCAGTCCACCTCCTTACACCCTATCTCTATAATTATCTAGTTATATCCAGTCCACCTCTTTACACCCTATCTCTATCATAAGCTAGCTATATCCAGTCCACCTCCTTACACCCTATCTTTATCTTGAGCTAGTTATATTCAGTCCACCTCTTTACACCCTATCTCTATAATGAGCTAGTTATATCCAGTCCACCTCTTTACACCCTATCTCTATCATGAGCTAGTTATATTCAGTCCACCTCTTTACACCCTATCTCTATAATGAGCTAGTTATATCCAGTCCACCTCTTTACACCCTATCTCTATCATGAGCTAACTCTAACCAGTCCACCTCTTTACACCCCATCTCCTTTAAGTCAATTCTGATGTTATCCTCCTATATGTATCTAGATCTTTCCAATGGTCTCTTCCCATAGGATCAAATTTATATTTTTAAAATAATGTTGATGACTGTATTAATTCAAAAATGTGTGGGGTCAATATTTCACTAATTTGGCTGTTGGTATTTCCTTGTTTCAGATCCGTACGTGAAAATGTATCTGTTGTACAACAGTCAGCGGATAGCTAAGAAGAAGACCCACGTGAAGAAACGCACCTTGAACCCTGTCTTCAACGAGTCGTTTGTGTTCGACATACCGGCTGGAGCTGAAGGTCTGGACAACGTCAGTTTGGAGTTCCTCCTGCTGGATTGGGACAGAGTAACGAAGAACGAGGTAAAGAAGAACTCTCTTGTTTACCATAGGTAGTTTATTGTCGATCAAGGGGTTGTGGCTGAGAGCGTTAGGGCGCTGGAACTATCTCCTCCAACCCTTGTTTTAATGGGGGGTTTAGAAAAGTTTGGGGGATAGAGGACCAATAAATGGAAACAATGAACACTGAGGGACAACCGGGACCCTGGGAGAAAATGGTGAGACGTAAGGAGTTTCTTTTTAATATATAGGAAAACCATGATTTTTAGGCAATTCCACTTTATGTCAATAAATACATGACTAAAAGGTTTTATTTAATGAAGTGTTGAAAAAATGTAGTTATATTCAATTCCTTTTATATATTTCTATAAGCCTTTCCTGTACCTTCCCCCGAATATAATGTAATTAGTAAGTTTTTGTTATTTTATTACTTGTTACATTCGAATTCTCATATTTTTACTTTCTCGCTATCTTACACGTAGAGAAAGTATTGTGATTATCAAAAAATCCAACTTGAGGTTTTGATGTATCTCGACGTTTCATGACCCCCCGAATCCGGAAAAGTGTTTTTTTTTAAATTTCTGTTCATCTGTCTGTCTGTATCTCTAACTAGAGTCTAAACTATTTTACCGATTGGGCTGAAACTTGGTCTCTAGGGTTTTCAAAGGGTTTCCCCGAGGAATTTTTCGAATTTGATATCCAACCTTAAAATTAGGGGTAGTTTACTAATGACCAAAACCTGTGAGAGATTGCCCGTTTGTTGCATTAATTTCTACTTGTAAGAGTTAACTGTCTTAATTAAATGTTAATAACATTCGTGTGAAAAAATGCTACGTGAGCTTTAAAATGTATCTTTTCTGGACTCCTTTGGTCTAAAAATTTATGGAACCTTTGGCTTAGGGGGAGGGTATAGAAGATAATTGCGGGGTGGGGGTGAATCCGAAGCTTGCGAGCTTGAAAATAAACACGTGCATGCACACTTTTAACTAGTCAACGAATTTAATAGAACTGGTATGCAGTGGTCGGTGACCTGGCGGTCTAGGGGTTTGGTGTCAGACTTCTATGCTGGCGACCGGGGTTCAATCCTCGGTCCCGGCAAAGATTTATTTGATTACCAAACCCTTCCTTCACCTCTGACAAGACATCTTGTGAATGTGAGGAATGCCAGGCCTCCACCGTGGTTCGGATTCCACGTTAAACTGTAGGTCCTTCATTTCATCTCACAATCACCCTACCATTACACATTAGCGTAAGTGCGTATAACCCGAACGGGTAGTAAGACGCGGTGCTAATAATAATGATATGCAGTGCTGCCAATACCCCAAGAAATAATCATCTTAATTAATTTGCAAAAGTGATTTAAATAAAAAAATTATCTTATATTTTTATATGATTTTTTACGTTATTTCCAAATTACTTCACGCCTACCCCGAGGATCTGATCTCTTGACACAATAACTTGTGAACATGACCTTGATACTGGGTGGTCTTGCAGGTGATTGGTCGACTGGAGCTGGGTTCCTCCAAGAGCACGGGTTCGGCCCTTCACCACTGGAACGAGGTGTGCAACTCCCCTAGGCGTCAGATCGCGGAGTGGCACAAACTTCGAGAGTAGACCCGACACCACCACCTTTACCTTCAGTCTGTAACTTTTGAACACCTTGCTGGGAAACCAAGAGACTACCTTTGCCATCACACCTTGCATTGTTGTATTAGTTGAGCTTAGGTAAACAACCTTTCCTTCCTTCGTGGAGTGTAGTTCAATACGACTTTTAATGAGTACGATTTAACTTTCGGTATTATTTGTAATGTTCTGTTTCAATACTTGTAAATGTTGAAGGGATGGGGAACTCATTAGTGATTTCTAAATAGGAAAGGTAATGCAAGATTCCATTTTTTTTTAAACTATTATTCCATTGACACTTGTCATTACAACAGGAGGAAATATTCTGCTGGAATTGCAAACTGTACCTTTAGTAAACAAAACATTGCTGGCCATAATTTGTGCGAATGTTCTTTAAAACATGACAAATTGGGGCTTTAACATCGAAGTCAAGTAAATGTTTTTAGTCGGAAAATTAATTTTGAAATGTACCAAAATCATAGTTATTGCACTCTGAATGATGTATATATTTTAACATTTCTTTATATACTCTCTAGTCAAATACTCGAGATATTTTCCAGTAAGAAGAAACTCACACTCAACTCACGATGCAATGAAAGACCCTTTCTTAGATTTCCATGAGTTACAGAGTAAAATACATTATTACATTACGTAATGGCTTCATGGCTAATAAAATATAGGCTAGTAACATTCCTATTTCAGGAATAAATTTATTTTTAGCTTATATAATATATTTTTTCATTTTATTTATTTAAAAAAATGAGTATATCTTATTCTTTTTAAGCACACAAATAATTAAAGCACTTGGTAAACTTTATGTTACATTGCAGGTTTATAAATATTTGTTTAGTAAAATGTTTTTTCCACAAACGAGATTATTTTTTAAATATGTTTTTACAAACATTAGTTCCAAAATGTACTATACCTGTTACAACTCGTTTATAATGCGTATCTAAAATTATTAAAATTATTTTAAACTCATCGTTCTTCGGTGCATTGTAAAAGTAGATATTTTGTATATATCATTATTGTCTAAAATGTGTGTGTACGATTCTATAAACGGTCAAATTAATAACTTAAAAAAAAATTTAACTCAAGATGTGACGTGATATATTAAATACAAAACCTTATTATCTCAATACAAAACGTAGCTAAAAGCCATATTCGTGAAATCCAAACCAAATAGTACAGTAAATAAAATAGCATACTTTGTAAGATATGGGAATCCAACAAAAGGCATATTCAAGTGAAAATTATCATATAAATTAGGACCATTGAAATGGCTAGTGCAGGGTGATTTTAAGTTCCTATTTACCTCATTCAAAATAAATGGTATATTTGAAGTTTGTATAAAATACAGTAAATACAGATCTTTCAGAAGACTGATTGGATATTTAGTTTTTATAAGAAGATTCTACTAAACTCTAAAATTATTAAAATAAAGATGTTTCCAATTATTTTGATTTTGGAATAATTCATTTGATCGTTTCTTGAAAAAGATTGTCTAGTTCGAATTTGGCTAAACTAGCAACAGTATTTAAAAGTGCATATCTAAAAATACCCCTCTCCCCTTTTCCCCAAAATATTTAATTTAATACTCTCATAATTTTCAGAGTCTCACCATGTTTAGTAAGATAAGCTAGTTCCATTCTTTATACAAACATAACATATTTACGTTTACTCCTAAGAAAACTTATATTAAAATATATATAATCGTATTGATATAGATACTTATCGTGGCACAGATGTTATAGCCCTGACCAGAACTCTAAAAAAAAAACTGGTTTTAAATTCCCTCATATTTTGACTTTTGCAACTTCACATAAATAATTTCTAAGTTTGTATATTTATGTATATACCCTGATTTTGTTTGGAAGAACAGGAGAGAAAATCCACACACATTTATTGGCGGCTAACAATGATACCATTTTACTTTATGTATTGTCTTATTCTAAAGGTATCGATAATATATAGGTGACCTGGCAGTCTAGGGGTAAGGTGTCAGACTTCTATGCTGGCGGCCGGGGTTCAATCCTCGGTCCCGGCAAAGATTTATCTGATTACCAAACCCTTCCTTCACCTCTGACAAGACATCTTGTGAATGTGAGGAATGCCAGGCCTCCACCATGGTTCGGATTCCACGTTAAACTGTAGGTCCTTCATTTCATCTCACAATCACCCTACCATTACACATTAGCGTAAGGGCGTATAACCCGACCGGGTAGTAAGACGCGGTGCTAATAATAATAATAATAATAATATATATCCAAAGTGACCGACAACATGACTTGATGTATGAATATATTACAATTGTTTTAGTAGCCTTAGTAACTAACTTGTACTGTTCTTCCTACCAAAATCATACTATACTTACATATACAGGGTGTTTGGAAACCCAACCCCCAAACTTCTCAACCAAAAGTAATATATCCCTACACACTTACCTTCGACAAACTACGATAGTACGATTAAATTGAGTAAAAATTTTCAGCGTACATCTCCGGGAGAGCAAAGCTGTGCAAGCATGCGTGTACAACAGGTTGCATAGGAGTTAAACGCATGGCATTGTAAATCTTATCTTGTATAACGTCAGCATAATACCACAATATTAATAGTAAACAACACACGAGCCCATCTATAAATGGGGATGAGTTATGAGGAGCATCATTAACGGTCCTAAAGCACAGCAAGTACTTGCCATTATTACATGTGCAGTGATGTGCACCTCATTCCTATGCAACTTGTTGTACACGCACGCTTGAACAGCTTTGCTCTCCCGGCGTTCTACGCTGAAACTTTGAATACAATTTAATAGTATAAGCATAGTTTGCCGGATGTAAGTTTATAAAGATTTTGTATTTCTTTTAGTTCAAACGAGCTATATTTGCAGTTTAGGCGTTGAGTTTCCGAACAACATGTATATAACTATGTGCTTAAAAATATATTTATTTTATGAGATTTATATGACTAGCATTTAAATAAAATAAAGCTTTATAAAGTATCGCTGATGCGCTAATATGAATTTGGAATAACCCTCTGCTGACCATTGGTTTGGGCTCGACTGAACACTTCTGCATCTTGTATATTCATATTCTTTACACATATTTTTAAATTAAAAAATAGATAAGTAGGCAGAAATCGACAATGTCGGTATTAATATATGGTAGATTATTGTATGTGAATATAATTGTACTTACAAAGAGACTTTATCATGGGGTTGCCATTTAGTGAATACGTAAATTTTAAAATTAGTGTAGAAATAAAAAAAAAACTACTTTGCAAATAATCTGCTTCAAAAGTATAGTTTTTTAAATTATTTTATCCGTTTTTTATTTGAAAAGTATTTATTATTAAGATTTTATAAAGTAATATTAGTTTACAGGTTCTTTTAAATTACATACTTAAGATAAACTTTTCTCCAATATTTTTTAAATATTTTATATTTAATTAGGTTAAGGATTATAATTCGAATTTAGCAATCAATGTTACTGACGATTTTAAACCAAAATGCATTTATGTTAAACACAAGTAGAAAACGATTGTTGGAAAATAAGAGATAGAAACATATTTTTTTATAACTTACTAATCAAATGTTAAAATATCTGGCAACCCTACTTCATCCTGTCCCTCCAATTATTAAATGTTGCTTGTTACTGTGAGGGGAAAAAAAAATACAAAGCTGTAAATATTTATTTGCTTAACATTGCATTCATTGTATGAACTATTTTTTTAGTGCTGGAATGAAAATGTGTAGATAAGTGAAGAGGATAAATTAGAAGTAAATAACAATGGCTGAATAAAAGAAAACAATATAAAAACTACATCATAAATATTTTACATTTTACTTGGAAAGCTGCTAAAAAGCTGTTGTGATCGTTTTATATATAAACATAGGTACAATAAATTTGGTAAGGTATCATTTTAGGACGGTATTATGTTTGCGCCACTTCTAGAAATAGTGAAATGAGTAAATTACTTTTTTTCAACTGGGACGTTTTGAACAATTTTACGAATCTACTACAGTTTAATAAAAAAACTACTTATTGATTTATTTTTTAAATTAGAACATAAAAAAATCCATAGCGTCAACCCGCAAGTTAGCTTTATCGACTAAGTGGAATGTTGACGAAGCTATTGCCAACATTTTTGGATAGAGGGTGCCATGTGGTCAGCACGACGAACCCTCCAGCCGTTAATCTCAATTTTCTAGATTGTATTTGCTACATTTTAAAAATTTAATTAGCTTCTAATTGGCCCTCGCGTCATTGAGTTTGATCCCGTTCTAGACTCACTACTTTACAGAAAAATTTGAAAGATCTTGGGATCGAACCCGAGACATCTGTATGTGTAGTCAAGAACAGAAACCATTAGACCACAAAGGTGTTCAAGTAACACATATCCATACATACTGTATTGTTAATTTGTCAAGTGTGCAGGCCATTTACTAACGGCGTTATCAGTAATATAAGAAACATTATGAATTGTTTGTCATCGTGGGCAAAAAGAACTAAAGACAAAATACTGCATGTTTGAAAAGTAAAAAAGTTTCAATATTGATATTTTGATGCTCCACGTCTCACTACCAGCCTGGGATGTACACATCTAATTAAACTTATGAGGTAGGGATGTAGAAGGTTGAATTTAGAGTAAGTGCACTCTCATTTTCGAGAATAGATAGGAGGAAACCATTTAGGGGAAAAACCACCTTTAGTACAACTGGCCTGGATTCGAACACAAACCTCCCTGTCACAACCAGATTGAGGTTGACGTTTAGTCAGCGTAACCATCCACGTGGATATTTTAATATTGTACTTGGATAATTCCATTTTTAACTTCTTAGAAAGTGGCGCATATACAATCAATACGAATTATAAGTAGAAACATTTTGTCTTAACACGTTCTAATAACGATAGATACAATACATTTAGCGACAAAACAAAACACTGTATAATAATTTAATTTTCACATTCGGTGCAAGTTTGTGTAATATTTTGTGTTGTTTTTGTACTACTTTTATAAAAAAAATGTTTTAAGATTATTGCAGAGCAATTTGTTAAAGCTTAGCTGTAAAAGATTGCAATACTAAAGAAGCATTGAATAATGAAACACTTGTTGAAAGTGTTATTTGCATGGAACATATTCTTATTTATCTGTAGTCATCCAACTTTTGTGTTTGTTAATAGTATTAAACTCTAGTAATGTATATATTCATAAATTCAATCAACATGGTATCAAGATGAATATATTTTGGTTAAAATTGTTAGTTTCCAAAACTTGCTGATCAAAGATAAACAGCTAGTTACCATGTTTCTTTGTAAGTTGCTAGCATTACGCTTTTTATGACAGATTTGAACTGTGTTACTCAAATAGATTATTTTATTGATTTGTATATTTATTTATTTTTCGTTTTGGTATCACCGTTTAAGGTTTAAGTACAATTTATTTAAAAAAAATACTTTGAAATGTTTTATTCCATTAATAAGGAGTGATATTTTAAGAAAAATGCATAATAAGATATTATTTTTATATTGGTTAAATATTTTGAACCCATAAATTCCCTATTATTTCAGTTAAACTGTTATTACACCGGGTGAGGTATTTAAGTTGAGACACCAAAATATTTCGAAAACTAAGCAGTTTAGAAAAAAAAAATTGTTTCTACAAAAGATTTTGTATTTTAGGGGGCGGGAGGGAGCATTAGCTATTTTTGATTTGGTGGACGTATTGAAACGTTATTTTAACGTCAATTTTGTTGGGTTTTTTTTGGCGAAAGCTATAATTTCATTCTACACAAAAACACTAACAACATTTATCTGGAGCGTTTTTATGACATTTTAACTTGTATTTTCTATATCCATTTTTATTCGAGAACGTTTTATTAAATTAAAAGTGTATCGATTTTAATGGTCATCATTTTGTACATTTATTAAAGTACTTTTATAAATAATATTGCATAATGAAGAATAAAATAATGCAATAAAAAGTGTTATAAAATACAAGTTAAAATATCTTCAAAAATTCATATCAATTAAAAAATATTCCAATTTTTTTTGTGTATAGTAAAATGCCTTTTAAAAATTATAAGTTTTCTTTAAAAAACAAAGTTGACCTTGAACTAATCTTTAAGGCGTCCAACAAATCAAAAATAGCTAATGCTGTTCTCTTTACCTCTTAAAAACAAAACAAACAAAAAACATTTGTATGAAGAAATGTTTTCTGGAATGCTTCATTTTCAAGATATTCTATTGTGTCCACAAAAATACCTCACCCGGTATACTGTGGTCTGGTTCTTCGGCTTTATTCCTTAGAAGACGTAATAACTCTATTATTCGTGTATACGATTTGGCACGAAGATTTTCTAACTGATACCGATTTGACGTTTAACGGGTGAAGTTAATTTGGGCGAGGTCTTCTCTTGTGCTGTTAAATCAGTCAATATTTGATCACTTTTGGGCCCCTCTGACATCTAATGAAGGTTTACAGATTGTAAATGATACTTAATAAAAAAATAAATTGCTTATTAGAAATTGTTTGAAAATGATGGATTGTTACACCAATATATCTGTTTAAGTGCAGGTGAAATCTCGAAAAATAATATCGCTGAAATTAATTTTTTGACCAACTAAATATTTAAGAAAGTATCTATGTGTTAATAAATATTGTAAAAAAAAACACGTAAATATGTGGGTAATGTGATTAGTGTAAATTATTTAATGAAATAAAATTTAGAATACAAATGGAAGTTTCAATAATTCCTGAGACGATCTTGGTTTATTTATTGACACCTTTAACACAAGGAATATTGGAAAATTATCTTAACTCTATAAAATAACTACTCTATGACAAGTACTATGACAGTTAAAGAGGAAATATAGTGGCATTTGGTTGGTAGATTACATATATGTATGACTATTTAGTTCATATCACAGTCGTCCCCTTTGCATTCATCTAAGTATAATTTAAAAATTGCAATTTAACACGATAATAAAACTCTTGTCCGGGTGTTATTTTTCGACTCCATTCATCCATAGTTTTACGAATATAATTAATTCTTCAAAAACCCTTAGTGGTATAAAAATTGTTAAATCGAAAATATAAATTACATTATATTATATTGTAAATACCACCTACATGATCTAGTGGTCAGAGTTTCTGGTCATGGATACCGAGGTCCCAGGTTCGATCTTCAGCTCTTCTAGATTTTTCTTTGAAACAGGGACAATACGGCCTCGTGAACACAAATAAGGAGCTACTTTAATTAAAAAAGTAGCATCTTCAGTCTATAAAACTGAGTTTAACGATGAGAGGGTTCGTTGTGCTGACCTCACAACACCTTATATACGCACAAGCTGGCACTATCTTCACCAACAGATGATGGCCTCTTGTTTGGTATAGCTCTATTGTGGTATGACACCATGGAGTTTTTTAAGATTAAAATTTGGAATCATATCCTGAACCCGCAAATAAACCACCCATGAAAAATCAAATAGGAAATATAATTTATATATTTTTATCTTTTTGACCGCAAGGTTCCAATTGCAACAGCTGGTTCAACGAACCGCCTCTGCCCGGCGATGTATTTCCACGCCAACCATATGCCGGGATTATACAAGAAAGAGACAATTACTGCTCTAGTTGTTTCATAATTATTTATTATCGTCACGTTGTACAAAACATACAATTTCTATCCATCCACCGAAAGGTCATCTCCGTGAGTTAGCGGCCGAGGCAGGCGCTCCGCTAGTCAGTCTAGTCCACTCAACTCTCTTATTAGTTATTTAGTTATTACAAGTGCCAGAGTCCGAACCACTGACCCTCCAAGCGACGCGGCGCAGCACTATACCAAGCTAACTCCGTCTGGAGGTGACGTAATGAAAGCTCGAATTAAGATTAACTTGGCGCCTTACACTAACGGCACTAAATATTGACAATCCCTTATTCTGGATAGTCATGAAACTAAGTGAAGAACTATATTCGTTGGGGCTATTATTTTGAGCTACACAAAGGAAGCTTGGCCTTTAAAACATTTTATTTTGTAGCTCCAACAACATCATCAGCTGTCTTATTCATGAAAATTGTTTGCGCTGTTTAAAACAAAAGGGTGATGAGAACATTCGTCTCCGAAATGAGACCTGTGTACCCGGACTGATCTTGTCCCTGATTTGTTAAATAAATTGATATAATTTAAATATATTAAAATATAAGTTTATCCATTAACTCACTATAAATGTTTAAATGTAAGGTCTTGTCGTCATGGCCACTGACGAGTTTTTCTCAATCAATACGACTTTTTAACTGTACTTGCAGAGTTCTGTTTACAAAGAGGTCCCGTCCTAAACTGGACCTAATTTGTCAATAACACATTTTAAAAAAGTGACTATATTAGGTCTTATGCACCATTTAAACGGCTCTGTCCTTGCCGGCTCCTAGCAACGATTTTAGAATGGCCGTTACTTTCACAAAAAAAATGTCATTAAGAAAGTGGTCGCTTTGAGATAAATGTAAATCCATACAAATATAAAATTATATATTTCTTTGGTCTGCTCCAATGTTTTATATCTTACAACTTCACTTATTGTGGATTAACTAGCCATGCTATTATATTTGTTAGTCACGGTTATAGCCGCCTTTAACTATCACATTCTTTAGATTGAAAAATCCCCCCTTCCCTCTCTAACTCCACACCAGGTTTAAAATCGTCATGACTGGAATGAAATTGTAGACAAGCGCTTAAACCGGGCGTACGCAAACCTCTGAACCACTGTCTAATTTGGACACTCAAATCCCTAAGCTGATTTTTTTTTCTTCTTTAGAATCTTTGATTCTCAACTATTCTTATGATTTGAAAGTTAAAAATATGGCAGATTAAAAATATGTTATCGGTATCTGTGAACCATTGTAATATTGCATCAAAATAAGTAAACCGGCCATCAAACTTACTTATTGAATCAAATATCTAAAGGCCGGGAAACTACATTTAGGTCTAATAAGATAGCATTATTTCAGATCATGAATACAATTAAGCGTGTGTTTGAAAAAAAATATTCAACATACAACTTACACTACAATAATTATCTTGTTTTGAGTTATGTATACCTGTCTCTTTAAAGATTATCAATTGATTTTTTTAAAAGTATTGTAGCTTTCACAAAGTTAACTGTGAATACAATTTATTAGGTATCCACTCGAACAACTTAAACAGTAACAAATTAACAATCATGTTTGCTGTTTACTTTTATCATAAACTCAGAGTAAAATTAATAAAGTACTGTGCTTATAGCTTGATATTTACCATGGATGAAGGTTTAATGTTCCATTGGCTACTTAAAATATGTTTTGGAATATTGTCTCTCTTTGGCATTTGTTCATTACCTAAATAATTCTGCCGACTTAAATATGTATAATAGTGTACCAGTGGGGGAGTAGACAAAAAAGCATCACTAGTGAGTCTTTTTAACTACCTGGACCTACGGCAAGCCATAACGGTTAGGTGTAGTTAAAATTATTTTGACAACAATGCTTTTTAGACCATAATAGTAAAAGGGAAAAAAATAGTAGCTCTTAGCTTAAGAGCTTTCATTGTATTTAAGTATTAATATAATTGTGTCATTAAAAAAAGTATTATCAAAGACTCATATTTATTAAGAATCTCGTGTAATTATCAGTTTGGTAAAATACTTATAGTTTGGAGATTAATATTATAATGTACCTGAAAGATAAGGGGTATAATGATGTGGACTGGATAGAACTAGCTCAAGATAGGTATAGGTGGCGTATTTTTGTCGAACGCGGCAATGAACTTACGAGTTCCTAATTACTAAGTAACTAAATAAGTAACTAAGAAAGAATACTTGTAGATTTCAGAATATATCCTTTTAAGGTTATATTTATCTATACATCTAAATGTTACAAATTATATTGACAGTATCAAAGTAATGTATACATTATTAAATAAAATTGAGGTACAACAAAAATTGGTTCCAAAAACTTGAATCTGAGTGAAATAGATTATTAAACAAACTTTTAATATTGTTGCGATTAAAAACATAAATATAAAACATTGTACACATTGTTTCTCACTTTTAAATATATATATTGCAGTAAAAAACGGGGAAACAGTGTATTAGCCAAGCAAGTCTTTCTTTTCCAAAAGGGGTAGAATTCTTTTTATTTCTGTTTTATAAATATCAGAGTAATTAAAATGTGTTTTATTATCTCAATTAGCATTCGTATCAGCCATTTCAGCAAAATCCAGTGTATTATTAGGGTCAGATGTAATCCCTGGTAGTGTCACAATCACAGACAAAATACATTATGTTTCTCTTCTGCCAAGTTCTTCTTTAATTTCCAAAAAAAGACGGGGTTTCACCCGCATAAAGACATTCTTTCAATGATTCGCAAAGAATTGAGTGATATTCCAAAAGGAGGTTATAATGGTGGCTCACCTTGGCATATGGACTAGGACTGGTAGATTGTATACGGTCAAGGTCAATAGCTGTTGATCCATACTAAGCCAACTGATAATCAACAAACCTGTGGTCTATGATTTTATAATTTTCTGAGTATTTGAAAATCACGTTATTTAACCAGACATCGCCATGATTCAGAACATTAAAGTCACCTTCAACCCTTTTCTTTTTTTTCAAGCATATTATTGTAGAAAGTGTTTGAATGCTTAAACAACTTATCCACGGAACTACTGGAATATTCCAGCCATGTTTAAACCTCTTCAGATTTTTTTATTGCATTTGTGATGAATATACCCAAATGGCCTTTACTTCGGATCTACGAATCTGTGATATAGGGTAGCATCGAACTAGGATCTTATTCTGCCATAGTGATAGAGGCTGAGTGAAACATGGCCAGTCGTTGGATCGCCAACTTGCTGTGATCCAGGCCTATTTGTCTCTCCCCCACTTTTAAACCAAGCACTGAAAGGTCTTCTAAAACCAAGGTATCATCTGGTTTTGGGGATACAAAGATTCCATTTCCTGAAAATCGTATGGATTTAGCTGGATTTGCCTTTATAAGTAGTCTTTCCATATTTAGTAGCGTTTTCTTGTACATATTTGACTCTCTAGTGAAAATGTTAACGCTTTTTACGATTTCTTTCATCGTCTCTGACACTGGAAATGCTTTCACGATCAAAGATTGTTTATCTCTCTCTCTCTCTCTCTCTCTCTCTCTCTCTCCACTCCCCCTGACGAACTCCACAGACACCCTGTACATGAGAATGACGTAGTTGTCTCCAACAGTTGTCGCTGCCTTCACCTGGATGTGTTTGACGACTATGTATGGATCAGCCTTTGTGAATGATATATAAAAATGAGTCAGTTATAATAAGATGTCGGAATCATCAAGAAGAATGAAAGATCAAATATGTACTCTGTCTCCCATTCTGTTCAATGCCTATATTCGAAGTGCTCTTGACAAGGTAAAAGAGTAAATAACCTAGGTGTAAGGATAGATGCAATCATATTCGCCTGTGATATTGCTGTAATAGCAGAGAGAGAAAGAGAGAAAACAAGAGCTTACAGTACTACTGAATGAAACGAAAGATGTTATGGGAACTGAATACAGTATGAGAAATAACACTACTAAAACAAAGGTGATGGAATGGTGAAAGTATGAGAAAACACATGCTCGAGTATTAATAAAGAACCAAGTAATGGAGGAAGTCTGCAAATTCATCTACTTGGAGGGAAGGTTGACAAGAGTTGGGCGAAGCAAATGGAAAATATGCTCTAGAATTGTCCAAACTAAAATTACTTTCAATTTAAAGAAACGGCTGATCACTGCTTATGATCTAAGAATTGAGACAAGCAAGAAACTGCCGAGAAGCTACATATAGAGTATGGCACTCTATGGAAGCGAAAGTTATACTATAGGCCTTGCCGATAAGGAAATATTAAATTCATTTTAAATGTGGTGCCACAAAAAGATTTTGAAAGTGAATTGGGTGGATAAAATTAGTAATGAAAAAGTTTTCCGAAGAATAGGCGAAAAAAAAGATCCTGTTAATGCTGTTAACAAAAATAATAGACAGATTGTTTGACCACATATCGAGACATGAAGGACTGCTGCAAACTATATTTGAAGGAAATGTATGTGGCATTAAAAGCAAAGGAAGACCCCAGACTACTTATGCTTCACTGACCGGATAGTTGAAGACGCAAGGCTGGTTACACACAGAGTTCCCAGTCGAGTCGAGTCCAATATGACTCTAGTGTCAAGGCCTTTCACACTAGTGAGTCGAGTCATTGAGTCTAGTAGTATTTTGATCAACGCGTGCGTGCAAGATGGATGCGGTCCTAGCGGTTTCTATAAATACAATTGTATAGAGACGCTGGGGAAGACGCCTAAAAAGACGTCGCTCAATGTGGATTTACCCACAGGAAACGATGAGATGCACCTTTGCTATTTTTTTTTCATATTTGTTTCCAAATAGCAGGAACTGTATTTCTATTGCGATATTCGGGGGTGGGACGGGTTGTAAAATTGAAGGATTCTCTTGAACGAGAGCAATAAGGTATTCAGTGTCCAGGTTGTTATCCTTGGAAAGCATGTGGAAATAATACTCTTGACTCGGCTGGCCTGACGAAATCTGTAATCCGCCGCATCATGGACTCTTGACTCGCCTAGACTCGGTTAGACTCGGCTAGACTCGGGATGACTCGACTCGACTCGGAACTCATTGGTGTGTACGTTGAATTCTTCCTATCATTAAAATTAATATATTGGCTTTATTTTGGCTTCATCATCATGAACAAATATAAATTCAGCTTAAACGATATGTCAACCTTGAATAACTGTAATAATTCGTATTAGCACATGAGTATGACGTGTGAATGCTTATCTAACTTTGAGAAGATAATTTATAATAAAATAATCTTAAAAAATATCCCACTTAAGATATCTGACCTTGAGACTTAGTGTCTATATTGGTCATACAAAATGTATATACATGCGTCGTTCACTTTCAGATGATTCTGACAATATTATACAAGATGTAAATAGTTCGGCTGGGGTAACATTGTTTTGGGGGCTTATTCAAGTAACAGACCTGTACTGTCGTCCCCCCCTCCCACATTTATAAACCGAGCCCGGCACTTTCCCGCTTCTTGAAAATATCTCTGGAAATCGGCTTGTGTGCGACACAATTTCAGCGAATTCTTAAGGTTTTTGTCTACTTACGGGCTTCATTTCCATATTGAATTTAATTGAAAATTAATTTGAAATTGATTTTAAAATATAATCACACGAATAAGTATAATATTATTATTTTTATAAAAGGGTGTTTAAATACATAAACCCAATTTTTGATTTAGTAAAATATTTCAGGGATTAATTATTTTCTTGTGAATAGCGATTATTTGAATTAACTTTTGATTTATGTATTATTTAACATGCAGGAAACATTGTTCCAAACAATAATGCATGGTCGTTTTTCTTATTTTACAATAAATAATAAGCTATGTCAAACTATGTCATTTGGCGTAGAATGCAGAGCTATGGGAACAAACGGTTATATTCAAGAAATTTTATTATTTTGCAATTTTCTTTTTGGAAACGGTTTGTTCAAGAATAGAAGCATGTTAATTAAGTTATACTTTTTATATTCATACCTCCTCTATAATTTTAACAGTGATCAAACATCGATAAAATTGATATTTTTTTAAAAACTGGCGGCTTCATATAAAAAACAAATATAACACTTAATAAACATCGGTACATTATCTTAGAAGAGGCGTTGAAAATATTAACATAGAGATTTCACTCGTTCTCGAGAAAACTGATATTTCCAAACATATGACTTTTCCGCAAGACCTGTCCATGTAGCTAGCGCCATCTACGGTTTCCGTGTTCCATCTTTTATTGTTGGCGCGGAAGGATACTTTGGTCGGTTGTGAATCCACGCCATGCCTTTCACCCTCCCACAAAATAGACTTGAACTCGGCAGGGCCATGGGCCTTAACAAAGAGTTTAATTTTAGGCGACAGTAATGAGACATGGAAACCATGACAGGAACGAAGGGGAGGGGAGGGACTATTGGTATGTTGTTTTAAACAATAAACTGCTAGGCTGGCAAAGGTACAGTGGTGTGTCGTGGATGGTAGCCAGCGTAAGCAAAGCTTGTTAGAACAGTACAATATGTGATATGGTCACACACACACACACACACACACCTCCATTTGACAAATTATACATAGGCCTTGCTTTACACACCTCACACAGATAAATAATTTCGATGATACCTGTTCAATGCGTTGTATACTGAACGATGAAAATATATCACAGTTAGCCTACAGTTTAAGGAGCGCATGTGCATTAGAAGGTTGAAAAAGTAAATTAGCGTAGAGTTGCTTTGCAGGTATATTCATACAGTACATGTAAGCTCTGCTTATAAAATATGATGTAGTTATAGCTAACTACAGGGATTTTATTTGATAATAAATATCTGTCGATACATTATACAAAATTTGTATGGATATTAACTTTGGTGTCACCCCTTCTGATGGTGTCACCCGGTGTTATCAGCACCCCCTTTACCCTCCTATTGATGGTACTGATAAAATAAAATTTTATGGAGTTTATGTTCACATAAAACGTAAAAAATTGTCATAACCTCGAAAAAAATCCACGATCACAATACTTTCTCTTGATATGAGAACGTAAGAAATATTACATTAGTTTTGAACCCTAGTCCCAATAATCCATAATATTTAAATGTAAGTTCTTCAATATTTTCATGCAACAATAGTTCATCTTGTCAAATTTAGGAAGTACTTGTTGTTATAATTACAAAATACTTAAATATAAATATCTTCTGTCCTCAAGCTAACACATCTGTTATGCATTAAAGGCAATGCGAAGGTGTTATTAAGGCCAATTTGGGAATAAATATTAATCATTTATGTTATTTAACAAAATTTATTGTTAAAAATATATTAACATATTTTAGGGACATTGTGGTGTTTGCAATGGCCTAAAAACTTTATAACTTTTTTTGAGAATCATTTGATTCGAGTTATCGAAAAGACTAATATAAAATTTGGATCGATATAGATATTATCGAAGCTTCGCAGACTCCTAATTTATACAAATATATGAATGTATATATCAATATTTAGTAGACTATATATATTATATTATCTCTATTTAAATACATTTTATTGTTATTATATATTTATATATAATATGGAAATATATATATATATATATTTCAAAATATTAGGTTGTATTTAAATATACGTGAAATAATAATTTATTGAGGACACTTACTTTTCAAATATTATACAATTATATCCCTGTTAAGTGCTCTAAAGAAGTCTATATAGTTATGAAATGGTCGATTATCTGGGTTTTTGGAGGTGATACATTTTTAACAATTTTATTTAATATCTATATAACAATTTATTCATTTAATGATAATTTTATCTAACATATCAGACTCGAGTATATTCGGATGTGATTGAATTCTCGCATCTGCAACCCCTGCTCATATGAAGCCATGGTCCACCATGTCGAACACCACGTCAGTTATCCTCTCCACGAACACGGGGTTCTCCAAAGGTGATATTTTGGCCATCAATGACAACGGATTGACGACCTGATCCGTGTCCACGGTCTCCTCGGACTTATTAGTGAACAACTGCATAGCCATGATGGCCATGCCGAGACCGAACACAGAAAACTTCTGAACCTGCTCCTGGAAACATACCACACACGTTTCTTGATAGCGTCATTATTTTACCTTCGTGTAACTGATTATTATCAACCAGAAAAAATTACCTAGGTACTCTAAATTCATAGGTCCATTTCAGATAAAATTAAAAGGTTTTGGACTAGGGAAACCTTTTTTTGACGATTGTCAAAATTAGTTAGAATTTTTTTTCTTTACTTTTCGGTGGGGTTTCTCAACATTTCTACCAGGGCAGCATCTTTTGATACATGCCATATATTTAGTGGCACCTTTTGTATGAAACATCTTCATGTCCCTGCGTTTCAAGTTAAGGAAACCCTAAGAAGAGGACGTACTTGGAATACATATGTGTGATTAAAAATGTACTGTATTAATTAAAACAATAGCATTTTCGGCGAAATATTTATGGACTTTCTTACTGATTTTTTTATACCATCCACGTCAGACAGTACAACTATATAATCGTGGCACACATTTTTTGAAAACCTCTTCTGTAGGGTTGAAAAGATTATAATCAAGGGAATATCAGGTATGAACTATTTTTAGCTTTTAAATAATAATTTTATATATAAATCCTCTAATCGATATAGTGCTGTGTTGATTCTCTGTTGGATTGAAGAATGTGTAATAATGTTCTTATAAAATATTATCTACTGTGCTTGTTTTTAACTCCAGTTAAATTAAATACATTATATTAATATAAGTCTTCATCTACTACTAATTAAACTCTAAAGAATTAAATAAAGATTGAGAATGACGGATTGAGATAAAAATAAGCACTACTTATTTCGTTATCAATCACTTGATAGCGACCTACAAATTGATTAATAGCATTGGTAAAAGTAAGTTAATAATCTACCTAGATATCTTTATGTTGACACACATAATTGAAAAGATAATTTTTAAGATTAAGTATGATTGGTAATTCAACCTTGAATGTGACATGTTGTAATTTTAATATACATTATAGAACGGTCGATCGATTACTCGAATTCTAGAATTCTATGATATTCTAGATATTTTCGTAAAAATATCAAAATCATACCAAATACAATTATAAAGACCTTGACTTGATGTGACAACTTAAAGCAAATTATGGAGTCGAGGCAAAAAAACACGATAACCGTCATTTTACGGGGGGAAACGTGTTAGCACGTATTTCTGGTAGTTTCCCTGTTGAATTAAAAGTTGTTTTTATAGAAAGTCAAGAACTAAAGAATAGATATGCTGACGAATATTTTATTAATTTTTCATAGCTAGATTTACAGATTTTATAGACGTTTAAATATTGAAAATATCACATCTAAATCTATGAGGGCTACTATGTTTTTTGCTCCAACAGACCGACTGACAATATAAACTTCAATATTTGAAAGAAAATTTAAAATTCTGATAAGACGAGTATAGGATTCACCCCATCTCTAAATATATATATAATATATACCATTTAACAAATACATTTGCAAAACCAAGGGTCCGAAACAAGATTAAAAAAAGATTCGAACAAAAAACTATAGGAAAAAACCAATCTAAATATGCATTCAGAACAATGGATGCTCATAAGTTTTTCTTAAAAACCAACGGAAATTTGAAAAAAGAAAAAAAAGCATTTTAACAACAGTATTCATTTTGACAGCAGGTTTGTTGCTTTAGAACAGTTTGCCAGAGAGCTTGCAGTTGTAGAAATGGGTTGAACACATATAAAAATAGGACTAGTTAACGCGTAAACAAATCCCTGTGCTTTCTTTGTTTCCATACTCTCACAACGATCATTGTTCAAATACACCATTCGAGCACTCTTCGACCTGAAATTATAAAGCTTATTCCGCCCTTTCTATAACCAAAACTATCCGCAGATAATTATGTGATATCAGTTAAAATAATATGTTTTTTAGTCTTATACAGACTTGTAGTTTTCTTATCTCCTCCCTATGAGAAGCTTCAATGTTTGTTAAGTGTAGTAGTATACTCTTTGCAAGAGTCTGTTTATTTTAAACAGGTGTCGTCCTTATGAACACACTTGTTTAATGTTTCATTATGTCCATATGTTTAGTCTTAAACTTTTGGACGACAGTCTGATGCCCTGTTCTATGTGACCATGTCTCTAATGGTTTAACCTTTAGATTGGCAAAAAAAAAAGGGGAGATTAGGTTAATCCATGGCTTTACTGTATGACCTAATGGGGTCCTTGGCTTTTATCAGTATTTAATTTGACATTATTGTTGTACCTTAGTATGCTTCTATACCAGAGGGATGGCCCGCTTTGTGTTGCTTTTATTTTTTGTACGGATTCCTTCAGGCGCTGCTTGACACTCTAATGTTTAGAAGTTTCCCATTGTTGTAGTCTGTCTCCTGACTATTTTAGAGTGTTAACTAAACCATTGGATGATCAGTTAGTACTAATTAGGAATAGGCCTAACATAGTTCCCTAACGGTTAAGATTCCTGATAATGACTGTCGGGCATGCATTTCACGATGAAGGACACAACTTGCTTTTTATTGTCGTGGCTTCTTCCTTCTGCGGTTATCCGGTGGATAACGCCAACAAAGTTATCCCCAGCGTTTGAGCCTTTAGTGAAAGTGTACTTAACATCCGTGAAGCCTTCATTTTTGGTGACTATATCCGACACAAGTTCTTTCAGGAACTCGTTTCGTTGGTCTTCGCCCATGGTGGAAGCTCTCTTAATTATGTGACAGTTTAAAATGAAAATGTCAACCTTATCTATTCTGGCAAATACTGTAATCTTATATAAGTATGTTCAATAATAAGGTTGCGTTTATTAAACAATAAGTATCCAAAGTTCAATCTCTTTAAAGATTAATAGTGACGTTTAATTTGAAGCTATATAAGATAGTGTATAATTACAAGTCATTGTCTTTAAATTACCCAAATCAACTAAAGGGAGTGGTACTAATGGATTTGAACAAATTCCTAACGCTAATAATACTCGACTTTTTAAATAAATCTTTCATAAAGATGGCTTAATAATACGCACATATTGATGTGTTAAGCCTAATTCAAACTATAAATATTTTTTAATTTTACTAAGGTAGTGTCACATTTGACTGAGAAATATGGGTCACAAAAACTATATACTATATATATATATATATATATATATATATATATCACCAGCAGGGACGATTAAGCAATCTGCTATGATGTTCTGTATTGGTATTTTAAATGTAATTGTCTCCATTTTTTATATTTACTGCATTTTTAAAGAGTTTAATCTATTTCAAATCATGCAGGCCATCATAATAAATGAAAAATAATTCTGTATTTTCTTTAATATTGTATAAGGTTATAAACCTAAAAAAAATTCCCTGTCATGTGATTCACATAAATTTTTTCTCGGCTTCCCAAACTTTGATCTATTTGACTGCAATGACCAAAGTATTTTGTAGCAATTATGTACTAAAGTTGGATAAAAATTTCCAGAGCTTTTTTTTAATTTTTTATTTGCTTGGACTTAGACATATTATGTTTTATAAATCAGTCTCAGATTTAATTTTTTTTTGTTTGGTAGTTGGACCCCTTTAATGGAAGCCCGATTTTAACTCCTAGTCAGTAATTTCCCACCACTGACAAGGCTAACCAGACAAATATGACAACCTAACCCGCGCGCCCATCAATACGGGTACGTTAAGAAACGCAAAATAAATATTCAATATTACAATCAAATAACATATTACGTAGACTTAAATATTTAAAACCCATTAAATCATTTTATTGGAATTAATTTATATATATATTATTAATATTTTTCTTTTAGCACCCCGTCTTATAATACGTCTGGGTTTTACGCTTATGTACTAATTACGTTAATGTTTTTAGGGATTAGGAAGATTATATTAATAGGTAGTGTACCCGCATTTGCGTGGAGGGAGAGTTGAAAATAATTTTGGAAAAACCTCTCTCAGTACACCCTACCGAGATTCGAACCTTGATCTCCCCGTTATCGGCAGTCTAGCCTACTCTAAGGGAAGCGCGCTAGACCACGCGACCCCTGAAGCGTGTAGTTAATAAATATTATACATATGATGGTTAAACAAAATAGTCACACTTATTGGTTCTTACGTACGAAGTTAAAAGACGTCATAAGTCAATATTTCTTATGCCTTACTTACTCAGCATACATAGCCTGCTTTCACTTTTTCCTGTACACGCGTATTTCATACGCTGTGCCTTTTATCACTTTATACGATCTTGATATCCGGCTACATAGACAATTATTTGGTGTATAGGTTGCTTTTACACTGGAGGTAAGTAACATTGCTGAAAACACGTGCTATTAGCAATGTTTTAACAAATTTTAAAAATCGGTCCATAAAGTGCTATTAACTTTTGTTATCACCATTAACAACATTTGTTGATAACATTTGCTAATAACGTTGTTTTTATATAATAGTTACGCTAGTAGTCTTAGGGATTATAAAGGTTATATTTAGAGAAAGTTTGTCCACATTTTCGTGAAGATAGAGTGAAAAACTATTTTGGAAAAACCACCCTCAGTACACCCGAACAAGATTCGAACCTCAATCTCCAGGTCATAGTTAGTCTAGTCTAATATGAGTGTAAGGTCTTAGACCATGTGGTACCGAAGCAGCTTTGAGCATTTTTTCATTTTTACATCAACATATGGATAGTATTTTAGTTAAATTTGTTAAGAGGGTAAATTTTACGACCGCACTGTAGGCAATTATGATCAAAGGATGGTGAAAGAAAAATGTTAACAGAATGTTGTTTCTGTTTGTAGTATTGTTATTATTATTATTATTATTATTATTAGCACTGCGTCTTATTACCCGTTCGGGTTATACGCACTTACGCTAATGTGTAATGGTAGGGTGATTGTGAGATGAAATGGAGGACCTACAGTTTAACGTGGAATCCGAACCACGGTGGAGGCCGGGCATTCCTCACATTCACAAGATGTCTTGACAGAGGTGAAGGAAGGGTTTGGTGATCAGAAAAATATTTGCTAGGACAGAGGATCGAACCCCGGCCGCCAGCATAGAAGTCTGCCACCTTACCCCTAGACCGCCAGGTCAACGAGTCTAGTAGTGTTAATAACATTGTATTGGTGGATCAATTTCCCGACGACTTTCGCTCAGTGTTAATTTTTGTGTCGTTTTGTATTCCAATATTATCAATTTATTTCTAAGTGCAAAATAGAATGATCTAGAGATAAAACGTTAAACCTAATTGGAAAGAACCGAAAACTTCAATGTTTATTAAATAAAACGATCGTGAATTACAAAGACTAACTGTCAATATACTTCTTAATTAAAGTGTTCCTTCATTTGTTTTTAAGTCTCTTAAATACTGTCCACTTTGCCTGTCCCTTCTTTGAAAGTATTATCGAACCACCAACATTTTCTTCTTTCCCTGTCTTTCTGTACCAATAATCACCAAACAAGCTGCAACAATAGTTACCTTCTCCCATGGAGCCATGATTTGGACTAGAGTAGCTGCCACTAACATGCTATAGCTGAAAATCCTTTCAACTATTAGCTTGTTTCAATAACTTTGCTATCAACTTTTAATTTTATTCTTTTCAAATTGTTAATGATATGATAGCAATATTTTTTTCAAAAATGCTGTTACCATCATTAAGTTTTCAACATTTTCCAAAACAGTCATAAAATAGTTAGTTACCGTATTTTATTATTCATATTTTGTTACTAACAATGTGTTTACTATTTCCTCTTGTAAAGAGGCCTTTACATAACATTAATTTTAAAACAGCAATAAGTTATAACCCAACTTTGAAACAAAATCTTATAACTTAGTTTAATCTCACTGAAATGTATTAATTAACTTAATTAATTCTACTAGGCACTTGTAACATTATCATTTAAAATGTTAACAGTAATATTTAAACTATAGTAATTAAAACCATTAGAATTAAAGTCATACAAAAACATATATTAAATTTCCAAATATTAGGGTATAATTAAGTGTAAGCTAAATATTATTGTATTAAAATTAGTTATCATTCATTTCAAATATGTATTTATATCCCATTATAAGCGGTTTACTTTACACTATAAGTTAAGTGTAATAAATAAAGCTTTATGGTTATGAAATGGTCGATAAGCTGTATTTTTGGAGGTGATAAAGCTTTAACAATTTTATTTAATGTCTATGTAACAATTTATAGTTTAATGATGATTTTATGTAACATATCAGACTCGAGAAGATTCGGATGTGATTGAAGTCTTGCATCTGAAACCCCTGCTCATATGAAGCCATGGTCCACCATGTCGAACACCACGTCAGTTATCCTCTCCACGAACACGGGGTTCTCCAAAGGTGAGATTTTGGTTATCGTCGACACCGGATTGGCGAGCTGATCCGTGTCCACGGTCTCCTCGGACTTATTAGTGAACAACTGCATAGCCATGGTGGCCATGCCGAGACCGAACACAGAAAACTTCTGAACCTGCTCCTGGAAACATACCACACACGTTTCTTGATAGCGTCATTATTTTACCTTCGTGTAAC
>CABEEJ010000093.1:266852-360670 GCA_901482245.1 Timema douglasi
GTGAACAACTGCATAGCCATGATGGCCATGCCGAGACCGAACACAGAAAACTTCTGAACCTGCTCCTGGAAACATACCACACACGTTTCTTGATAGCGTCATTATTTTACCTTCGTGTAACTCATTATTATCAACAACAACAAAAAGAACCTAAGTAATCTAAATTCATAAATCCGTAGCAGATGAAGTTAAAAGATTTTTGTCTATGGAAACATATTTTTTTTAATACTTTTCAGTGGGGTTTCTCAACATTTCTACCAGGGCAGACCCTTTTGGTACATGTCATATATTTAGTGGCAACTTTTGTATGAATTATCTTCGTGTCCCTGCGTTTCAAGTTAAGGAAACACTCAGAAGAGGACGTACTCGAAATACGTATGTGTGATTAAAAATGTACCGTATTAATTAAAACAATAACATTTTTGGCGAAATATTTGTGGACATTCTTATTGATTTTTTATACCATCCACGTCAGACAGTACAATTATATAATCGTGGCACACATTTTTGAAAACCTCTTCTGTAGGGTTGAAAATATTATAATCAAGGGAAGACCCCGTTTGAACCTTTTTTAGTTTTTTAAATAATAATTTTATATATAAATCCTCTAATTGACATAGTGCTGTGTTGATTCTCTGTTGGATTGACGAATGTGTAATAATGTTCTTATAAAATATTATCTATTGTGCTTGTTTTTAGCTCCGGTTAAATTAACTACATTATATTAATATAAGTCTTCATCTACTACTAATTAAACTCTAAGAAATTAAATAAAGATTGAGAATGACAGTTTGAGATAAAAATAAGCAGTACATGTTTCGTTATCAATCACTTGATAGCGAACTACAAATTGATTAATAGCATTGGTAAAAGTAAGTTAATAATCTAGTTAGATAACTTTATGTTGACACACATAATTGAAAAGATAATGCTAAAGATTAAGTATGCTTGGTAATTCAACCTTGAATGTGATATCTTGTAATTTCAATATACATTAGAGAACGGTCGATCGATTACTCGAATTCTAGAATTCTATGATATTCTAGATATTTTCGTAAAAATATCAAAATCATACTAAATACAATTATAAAGACCTTGACTTGATGTGACAACTTAAAGCAAATTAGGGGGTCGAGGCAAAAACACGATAGCCCTAATTTTACCCCAAAAAAATATGTGTTAGCATGGATTTCTGGGAGTTTGCCTATTGAATTAAAAGTAGATTTTGTAGCCAGTCTAGACCTAGAGAATAGCTATGCTGATGAATATTTTATTTATTTTTCATAGCTAGATTTACAGATTTTATAGACGTTTAAATATTTAAAATATCACATCTAAATCTATGAGGGCTACCATGTGTTTGCCACAACCGACTGAACGACAATATAGACTTAAAGAATTGAAAGAAAATGTAATATTCGGATAAGAAATGTATAGGATTCACCCCATCTAAGGATGCATTCAGAACAATGGATGCTCATAAGATTTTCTCAAGAAACCAACGGAAATTTGAAAAAAGAAAGAAAGAAAAAAGCATTTTAACAGCAGAATTGTTGCTTTAGAACAGTTTGCCAGAGAGCTTGCAGTTGTAGAAATGGGTTGAACACATATAAAAATAGGACTAGTTTGCGCGTGAACAAATCACTGAGCCTTCTTTGTTTCCAGACCGCAACAACGATCATTGTTCAAATACACCATTCGAGCACTCCTCGACTTGAAATTATAAAGCTTATCCCGCCCTTTCTATATCTAAAACCAGCCGCAGATAATTATGTAATATCTGTTAAAATAATATGTTTTTTAGTCTTATACAGACTTGTAGTTTTCTTATCTCCTCCCTATGAGAAGCTTCAATGTTTGTTAAGTGTAGTAGTATACTCTTTGCAAGAGTCTGTTTATTTTAAACAGGTGTCGTCCTTATGAACACACTTGTTTAATGTTTCATTATGTCCATATGTTTAGTCTTAAACTTTTGGACGACAGTCTGATGCCCTGTTCTATGTGACCATGTCTCTAATGGTTTAACCTTTAGATTGGCAAAAAAAAAAGGGGAGATTAGGTTAATCCATGGCTTTACTGTATGACCTAATGGGGTCCTTGGCTTTTATCAGTATTTAATTTGACATTATTGTTGTACCTTAGTATGCTTCTATACCAGAGGGATGGCCCGCTTTGTGTTGCTTTTATTTTTTGTACGGATTCCTTCAGGCGCTGCTTGACACTCTAATGTTTAGAAGTTTCCCATTGTTGTAGTCTGTCTCCTGACTATTTTAGAGTGTTAACTAAACCATTGGATGATCAGTTAGTACTAATTAGGAATAGGCCTAACATAGTTCCCTAACGGTTAAGATTCCTGATAAGCTCTCTTGTTAGTATTTGTAAATCAATAGTTTCAGATATTTGATCAGTTGTCTACTTTCATTTTACTCTTTATGGATTTAAAAAACGCTATCTATTTCAATAAGCAGCTGTCACTGTAACGCCTAGAAAAGGGACTCCCTAGTTTTAAAAGTTACTCAACATCATTATTTGACCATGCTTATCATATTTCAGGCTAGTAGACGTATGGTTGGAGTAATGTTGTGTATTGTTTTTTAACCATAAATCTTTCTGATTAGAAGTGCTGTGGTTATCTGTTTTGTACACTTTCATTTTAGAAAGTGCGCATGCCTTTCTTTAAGGAGTCACACGTTAATTCAATCTTCGACCCAAGAATTGTTGTCTTGGTTGAGTGTCACTTTAAGGTGCCTTGCACCAAACACGGCAATTTAGTAACAGTGTTTCTTGCTACATTGTTTAAGACTAACATTAAGCAATGGAAAGTGTGGAGTGCTCTCATGTCAGTGAATATATAACTATTCTCTTTTGTTTTGATATTAAAAAACTAATTTGCAAACTCGTATTTCTCTCTTTTGCTTAACTATGCTTGATATCCTACCCTCGCTCAACTTATTTGTATTTATCACCATCTTTATTAACAGTATCCAGGGAAAGAGCTTCACGTGGAAAAAAAATCCTCATAATTATCTGATGAGTCAAGCATGTCAAATAGTATAAAGGAGGCCAGTAAGGTAAACTTACCTTAAAAGCGGAGTAGGAAAACAGCTTTGACGGGTCCGAACCCAGTTCGCTCAAAAAGTGTGACAAACTGTCGTAATACGTTTTCAGGAAAGAGTCGTACACTTTTCTCCTGACTGTACCAGTTGTACAACAGTACAAAAAGTACGAGAGATCCGTCACTGGAGAACTGTACCGAGATAGTTGGAAGTCCAGGAAAACCATTGCCTCTGGGGTGACCCCATTCTGAAACAATAACATAATCAGTTTGTTAGGGGAATTTGAAACAACAATATACACTCAGATAATCCCATGGATATATTGACCATCTCGCGGTGAGATTGCGCGCTGCTTGTACAAGCGTCAATGCCGGCATCTTGTGGCGTGCACCAGTAAAACTTGATGCGCGATGGTCGTTATAAGTCTATTTACCATAGCGATCTATTCCCGTTGTAATGGACCATACATAGGGATTATTTTTTCTTACTTAATTCAATAAATATTAATGTTCATAAAATTACAATGGAAACCATCACAAAATAAACATTAAAGCAGGCATTATGAAATATATGAAGCGTATTCCCACGGTCATTGTTTTAAAATAGTTTTGTAAATTGTTCATCAAACAAGCAATGGTATATTTTATTTCAGAAAACGTTTTGTGTATGTTAAAAAATAATAGTTTAATCCATATGTTAAGACAATTCGACGTATTTTTGATAATTATATAATTAATATAATTTAAGCCAACCTAATTTTGACAACACACACATACATATTGTTTTACTGTTTTATGAAATCCAGGTTAACAAACTACTGTTCAGTTTGCGAATGTAAGACCCAATTCTTAGGCCCTGTGGTCTAACGTGCTACTCTCGCAGTAGTCTGGATTGTCAATGACGGGAAGGAAGTCCAGGAAAACCATTGCCTCTGGGGTGACCCCATTCTGAAACAATAACATAATCAGTTTGTTAGGGGAATTTGAAACAACACATACACTCAGATAATCCCATGGATATATTGACCATGTCGCGGTGAGATTGCGCGCTGCTTGTACAAGCGTCAATGCCGGCATCTTGTGGCGTGCACCAGTAAAACTTGATGCGCGATGGTTGTTATAAGCTCATGTACTATAGCCATGGATGCTCGTTGTAATGGACCATACATAGGGATTATTTTTTTGTACTTATTTCAATAAATATTAGTGTTCATATAATTACAATGTTAATCATCACATCACGGTCATTGTTTTTATAATAGTTTTGTACATTTTTCATCAAACAAGCATTAGTGTATTTTATTTCAGAAAACGTTATGTGTATGTTAAAAAAAAAGTTTAATCCATATGTCAGACAATTCGACGTATTTTTAATAATCATATAATTAATATAATTTAAGCCAACCTAATTTTGACAACACACACATACATATTGTTTTACTGTTTTATGAAATCCAGGTAAACAAACTACTCTTCAGTTTGCGAATGTAAGACCCAATTCTTAGGCCCTGTGGTCTAACGTGCTACTCTCGCAGTAGTCTGGATTGTCAATGACGGGAAAGATAAAGGTTCAAGGGCCATATGTAAGAACTTGGCTAAGTGGATGTTTTCTGGACACTAGCGTGGGTTTGCTTGCGTCATCATAGCATAAAAGGTTGAGCAATAGTTTGCTCAGGGCCATACTATCGGTCCACTAAGCATTCATTATACGTCCTTGCATACCACCCCAAATCTTAGTCGGGTGAACAGAGAGGGATTTTTATAACATGGGTTTCCACTCCCTCTTCACGCAAATGCGGGCGAACTTTATCTGAATATAGCCTTTCTCATCCCTAGCTGATTAACGTAGTTAATACATAAGCGTATAACCCGAACGTGTAGTAAGACTGGTTGCTAAAAAATAAAACTACTCATATCTCTTATGCGAATGCGTTTGTACCGAAACATGAATACTAAGACCTAAGTTAGTGTCAAATCACACACAAGTTTTACTGATAGTGATACTTACTTGTTTTGCTAATATTGGCCATGATGATTGGTCTTTCATACGTTCATAGTTTTCTTGTATTTAATTCAGAATTAATCACGTGAAAATTGCTCGTGTGTTAGGTGGATAACAAGGAAAGAAATTCTCTTTGTGCATGTTGTGACTTTTATTACCTTACTTGGAAGAATGAGTTGTATATCTTTCCTCAGTCGATGTTGTCGACCATTTGGAAAACTAAGCATCAAATGACGTTTTTCAGCGCAGTATCCAGAAATTTACTGCAGTTAAACATTGCATAACCATATCAATTGTTGTAAGCAAAGGGAAAGAAAACTGTTGATAAATAGATGGAGGCAGGGCTAATGTTCTCGATCTTTGCTATTCGATCTTACCTCTGCTCTCCTGGTGTTTGGAGGAATTCATTTCTGAGGTAGTGCCACCATTAAGGCAAATTATAATATCCCCGGATGATAGGATGATGCGTGAGAATGATGATGATGAAAATTAGAGGTCATCTACAGATTAAGTGGGCTCCGAACCACGGCGGGGCCTGGCATTCCACACATTCACAAAGCGTAAAAGCACACAATTTGCTAGAGGTAAAGAAAGGGTTTAGTAAGCAGATAAATCAGTTCCGGGACCGGGATTTGAGCCCCAGGCCACTAGCACAGACTTTTGACACCTTACCCCTAGACCACTAGGTCCCCCTGTTGATTAATATATATTTTTATATTAATTTTGTTATGTCATTTTCCTTTGCTCATTGTCTCGTGTTAAGCTATAATATTGTTTTCTCGGTATCATCAGCTCATTAAAGTAATAATATAGGGATATACATATTATTTTTCCGTGTCCAATGAAATTCAATATTTGAGGAAAGAGTCGTATAATTTATACACGTAGTAATATAATATGTGAAAATAAATAATATACATTGTTATAGTAACATAATGGAGAAATATATAAAATAAAATGTAATCAAAAAACATACGTGAAATGAGTAATATATATAGAAACATATTATTTGTTCTGCGAATTTTCAACTCCGTATTTCCCAAAACTCTATTTGGAAATATGTATTTGATTATAATTCAAAAATATTGAATTTCTAAAATATAGTCTAAAATAAAAGTTGTTTATTTTTAAGATTCTTACAACTTTGCAACAATAAGCTACCTATTGGCTATCTCAAATTTTTGTGGAGATATAATCAAAAAGGGAAATTTCCGTTTATGTCAAGCATGTAATTATTCTATAAAAATGGGATGCGCCATTTTGTTTGTAAGGCAAGAAATATAATCAAAATCTTTATATCCAACTTGATAAAATATTTTTTTTCTATTGCCGCTTTTAAGTAAACTACCCTTAATTTCAGGATTAAATACATAATTCGAAAACTCATGAAACGTATACAGCCATCATAATTTTAATTCTATTATTTGATTATCTCAATACTTTCTGTCTCCAAGGAGTCTTAAGAAATTACAAAGATTATAATACAAGTAAACCAGCTATGTAAATCAACAGTCAACGTACCTCCGCTCTTTTGAATAGCATGTTGTATGGTCCAACAGTCCCCGTGACAGATGACAGCATAAGGCTCAGCTGACGAACCTTTCGCGGATTCAATCAAGATTTCCATGAAGTTGTCTGAGAAATTCTTGAACCTTTGGACATACTTGGAGTCTTTTGGTACCTTCATCAACAATGCAGCTGATACGTTATTATAACTAGAGGTCGTGTGTTCAATAGCACCCGGTTGGGAATTGCTCTTGAAAATCGTCTCCACAACCTTACCACCAAGACGTTCAAACTCTTCTGGTTTCTGGTCACGAAAAGCGAACGACAACGCGTGCAATTTTCCCAGCTCTCGACCCACCATCAAACAATGTTCGGCGCTAAGACCTTTGATACGATCTTCCATGACGAACCCGAGAGGGGACACGTCCTCTAGAACCAAAAAATTGTTATCATCGCTGATAAAAGTTCGGAAACATTTTGGTAAACTGTTTAAACGATCTTTATCGGGTATTCCCCTCTCTCTTTGAAACTGTTCAAAAGTTGGAATTATTTGGTCGTAGAATACGATTTCATTGTCAAAGAATGTATTTGATCCGAATTGTTTACGTCTTTCTTGACTGTCGGGCATGCATTTCACGATGAAGGACACAACTTGCTTTTTATTGTCGTGGCTTCTTCCTTCTGCGGTTATCCGGTGGATGACGCCAATAAAGTTATCCCCAGCGTTTGAGCCATTAGTGAAAGTGTACTTAACATCCGTGAAGCCTTCATTTTTGGTGACTATATCTGACACAAGTTCTTTCAGGAACTCGTTTCGTTGGTCTTCGCCCATGGTGGAAGCTCTCTTGATTATGTGACAGTTTAAAATGAAAAAGTCAACCTTATCTATTCTGGCAAATACTGTAATCCTATATAAGTATGTTCAATAATGAGGTTGCGTTTATTAAACAATAAGTATCCAAAGTTCAATCTCTTTAAAGATTAATAGGGACGTTTAATCTGAAACTATATAAGATAGTGTAAAATTACAAGTCATTGTCTTGAAATTTCCCAAAGCAATTAGTGACAATGGTACTAATGGATTTGAACAAATTCCTAACGTTAATAATACTCAACTTTTTAAATGAATCTTTCATAAATATGGCTTAATAATACGTACATAAATATTGATGTGTTAAGCCCAATTTTAAACTTGAAATCTCTGTGGTTTTTGCCAAGGCAGTGTCACATTTGACTGAGAAATATGGGTCACAAAAACTATATACTATATATCACCAGCAGGGACGATTAAGAAATCTGCTATGAGGTTCTGTATTGGTATTTTAAGTGTGGTTGTCTCCATGTAATATATTTACTGTATTTTAGACGTCCTGAATCTATTTCAAATCATGCAGGCCGTTATCATAAATTAAAAATAAGTTGGTATTTTCTTTAATATAGTCGCCCGTGAGGGTTCGCCCCCTCTTCGGCGTCGTATCCGGCGTTACATTCGGCAGGGTGTCGCAAGCCTACGGTGTCCGATGGCTGCACTTCTCCTCTCGGTAGATACGTCGCAGCCCGTTGCGTGTGGGTCAAAGGCCCGGGAAGGCAGCCCGGTTCCGGCGGCGCTCAGGTCGAAACCTCTAGCCCCAGTCGGACTCCCAGCGTCCCGGCCCGCCACCCGGCGGTATACACGAGGGAGTCGATCCGCTCACGTTTGAGCGTCCGGCCCGATCAAAAGGCCCGGTGCCCGGTCGGGACGGACGCCAGGTTATAAACCCCAAGAAATTCCATGTCATGAGATTCACATAATTTTTTTCTTGGCTTCCTAAACTTTGATTTATTTGACTGCAATGACCAAAGTATTTTGTAGCAATTACGTAGTAAAGTTGGATAGATTTTTCTGGAGCTTTTCTTGTTTTGTTTTATAATATCCTTGAGATTGGACATATTATGTTTTATAAATCAAGTTTAGATTTAAAAATTTTAGGTTGGTAGTTGGACCCCTTTAATGGAAGCTCGATTTTACCTCCGAGTCGGTGCATTCCCACCACTGGCAAGACTAACCAGACAAAGATGACGACCTATCCCGCGCACCCATCGATACGGGTGCGTTAAGAAACGCAAAATAAATGGTCAATATTACAATCAAACAACATATTACGTACACTGAAATATTTAAAACGCATTAAAGGATTTTAATGAAATTAATTATTAATATATATATATTTTTTTCTTTTAGAACCGTGTCTCACAATCCGTTTGGGTTTTACACTTATGTACTAATTACGCTAATGGCTTTAGGGATTAGGAAGTTTATATTAATATGAAGTGAACCCGCATTTACGTGGAGGGAGAGTTGAAAATCATTTTGTAAAAACTTCTTTCAGTACACCCGACCAAGATTCGACCCTTGATCTCCTCGTTATCGGCAGTCTAGCCTACTCCAAGGGAAGTGCGCTAGTCCACGCGTTCCCCGAAGCGGGAGATTAATAAATATTATACGTATGACAATTAAACAAAATAGTCACAAATACTGATGCTTACGTACGAAGTTATTCCAATATTATCAAATTCTTTCGAAGTGCAAAATAAAATAGTCTAGAGATAAAACGTTAAATATAATTGGAAAGAACCGAAAACTTCAATGTTTATTAAATAAAACGATCGTGAATTACAAAGACTAACTGTCAATATACTTGTTAATTGAAGTTTTCCTTCATTTGTTTTCAAGTCTCTTAAATAATGTCCACTTTGACTGTCCCTTCTTTGAAAGTATTATCGAACCACCATCATTTTCTTCTTTCCCTGTCTTTCTGTACCAATAATCACCAAACAAGCTGCAACAATAGTTACCTTCTCCCATGGAGCCATGATTTGGACTAGAGTAGCTGCCACTAACATGCTATAGCTGAAAATCCTTTCAACTATTAGCTTGTTTCAATAACTTTGCTATCAACTTTTAATTTTATTCTTTTCAAATTGTTAATGATGCAATATTTTTTTCAAAAATGCTGTTACCATCATTAAGTTATCAACATTTTCCAAAACAGTCATAAAATAGTTAGTTACCGTATTTTATTATTCATATTTTGTTACTAACAATGTGTTTACTATTTTCTCTAGTAATGAAGCTTTCACATAACATTAATTTTAAAACAGCAATAAGTTATAACTTAACTTTAAAACAAAATCTTAAAACTTAGTTTAATTTCACTGTAATGTATTAATTAACTTAATTAATTTTACTAGGCACTTGTAACATTATCATTTAAAATGTTAACAGTAATTTTTAAACTATAGTGATTAAAACCATTAGAATTAAAGTCATAAAAGGTGACCTGGTGGTCTAGGGGTAAGGTGTCAGACATCTATGCTGGCGGCCGCGGTTCAATACTCGGTCCCGGCACAGATTTATTTGATTACCAAACCCTTCCTTCACCTCTGACAAAACGTCTTGTGAATGTGGGGAATGCCAGGCCTCCACCGTGGTTCGGATTCCACGTTAAACTGTAGGTCCTCCATTTCATCTCACAATCACCCTACCATTACACATTAGCGTAAGTGCGTATAACCCGAACGGGTAGTAAGACGCGGTGCTAATAATAATAATAATAATAATAATAATAATAATAATAATAATAAAGTCATACAAAAACATATATATCAAATTTCCAAATATTAGAGTATAATTAAGTGTAAGTTAAATATTATTGTATTAAGATTAGTTAACATTCATTTCAAATATGTATTTATATCCCATTATAATCGGTTTACCTTACACTATAAGTTAAGTGTAATAAAGCTTTAACAATTTTATTTAATATCTCTATAACAATTTATTCATTTAATGATGATTTTATGTAACATATCAGACTCGAGAAGATTCGGATGTGATTGAAGTCTTGCATCTGAAACCCCTGCTCATATGAAGCCATGGTCCACCATGTCGAACACCACGTCAGTTATCCTCTCCACGAACACGGGGTTCTCCAAAGGTGAGATTTTGGTTATCGTCGACACCGGATTGGCGAGCTGATCCGTGTCCACGGTCTCCTCGGTCTTATTAGTGAACAACTGCATAGCCATGATGGCCATGCCGAGACCGAACACAGAAAACTTCTGAACCTGCTCCTGGAAACATACCACACACGTTTCTTGATAGCGTCATTATTTTACCTTCGTGTAACCGATCATTATGGATCATATTTGTATCCACCCGAACTTCATAAATCAAAACTAAATATAATAAATATGTCTTGTAGTCCAATGATTTTAAGCCGTGTGACTCAATTCCTCGAGTTTTAGAACTATTCTATTTTGTATTTCTCAAGCTACTTTTCAGGTTAGCACATTTTGATATATACGCTCTATATTTCATGGTGACCTTGGTATGACACGTAACTTATGCATTATAAATTAAGTATTAGTCTTTAATAAAGGACGTAATTAAAATAGTAAAAATACACTATTGTGATGAAATAGATTTACTGTATGGACACTAAGCTAATAAGACAGGAATATTTTTTAGTGCAATATTTGTGGACATTTCGATACATTCTCCCATATTTTCTCCAACTCTTCTAGAATACCCACATTTAACGCCTTTTTTGAAAACATCTACAATAGGGTCTTTAAAAAAAACTCCATGGCATGAGCGCGCAGGCGTTCTATAACAATCGGCCGACCGCCGCCATTAGTGATCACAGTCCCAACATTTGCGGGTAGAGGGTGTCATGTAGTCAACACAAATAAATCTTCGGCCATTAATCTAATTTTTATAGGGCGGAGCTGTTGATTATTTATTCAAGTGGCTCCTCATTTGTCTTCAAAAGGCAGAGTCTAACAACGTTTTAGAACAAATGCTTCACAGAAAAGTTCAGGTAGTTCTGAGGATCAAACCAGAGACCTATAACATTGTATACATCAATTGTAACGTGTTAAATACGTTATATAATAATTTGTATTTTGTAAAAGCGCATCTTAATGTTGCATTTATTTATAAACGGAAAATGGATCATTGATAGGGTGTGTAAAGCATCAAAATGTGTAGCCGAAGGTCAACTCTTCTTGGCTTCGGCAATCACAATAATCATCACCGTTTGAAACATTTTGAAGAAATAATAATACATTTCAATATGTTGTAGCAATTATTGCTACAAGGTATCTTAAAGTTGGTTAGTCAATCAAAACAGGACTTACCCAATTTCACCAACCGGACGAGCGAGCGGAAAAGAACGTCCACACACGATAACAACATTGAAACATCTAAGAGCGATGATCCTAGTGCTGCATTTTGCCACTACGCACCACCACCTGTCTCAAGAACAACATGGACGTCTAGAAAAGCGTAGAAGCGCTGAGGCTTTGATAGAAGATTCTCAACGCGTCTAGTACAGCGCATCTCCCCCCTTTCCGCGTGTTTGAACTCTGTGATCCCCACCCTTGTGTAATTCCGTCTCGAGTGTTCGATGAGTTTTGCACCATATAAGAGACTGTTCATCAAGATAGAGACCACTCTTGGATTAGGCTCGGACATTGACGAAGCGTAGGCTTCGAGGACAGACTTATACAATGTAAGGAGAAATTCTATTTCGGCACAAATATAAATATTGTAATTTTTCTAAATTCCTTTTTGATCGTTTTACGTGTATATATTGTTATTTATATCATATATGAATCTTCATTCGTTTTACTAAACATTAAGTTAACTTCACTTATGTTACGCATGGGTTGTAGGGAAATAGGACTTTACTTAAACTACTAAAGTAATGTGGGGAATTTTTTTAATGTTAGTTTTGAATTTTTTCTAATGTTAGTTAAATCGTGCTTATCAACCTTGATTCAATTATTTAACTTTAAGAATTGTGTTTTCAAAGCTTGTTGTCTTAGTATCCATATTGGGAAGTTATTTTATAATATTAGGTCCTAAACTATTCAGCGGTTAGAATGCGTGACGTTGATAATTATTCTTATATATTTAACTTTATGTATCTAGCTTAGGAGTTATGTTTCATAGTTATTGAAGGTGGCAGAGTGTTAAAAATATTTAGGCCAGGAAAGTTTAATAATAAAGTTAGGAATTATCCTTAACTTTAATAAATGGATATCTTAACTTTATTTAGTATGACATATAATTTTGTAGGATTCCGTAATAAGTTTTTGTTATTTATTTGTGGAGACGTCATGCGTCTGCTAATCATTAATGGGATAACCACAGAACTTTAATGCTGTTAGCTACAATTTTTGACTAGCACTAAAATAGGTCATTGTTGGGAAATCTCATTTAAGTTTATATGGTGTTATACGCCATATTTATAATGCTAGGCATTGAAAGGATTATATGTTGTCATACGCCATATTGATAATTATAGGCATTAAAAGTAAATTCACGTATGTTCATGGAAAGTTTTCTTGTAAAAAACAATAATCATAGAATGTTATTATTTCACTTCAGCTTTTACAGATATTGTATTAAAAAAAGAATATGCTTAGATTCTTTAAAGAAGTGATATGTTCTTTAATAAGATGTTGGCTGAAATAAAAGCAAAGTTTCTTTAAGACTTGAACTTCTTACTATTCTAGTTATGCCATTTATCCTTAGGTTTAGATATGTATAATTTTAATGCCCTTTTTAACTTAGCCTTCGAACTCGTCGTATTAAAACTAAATTGATTTCTGAAGGAGAACAGTGAGATTACCCTCCTTCTAGGAGTGAGTGGCGTGCGTTGGAGATGGGTTGTGTACGCTGCTATATTTCACAACAAAAACATAATATTGTTTTACACTTCGCACTCCTATTTTCTAAAATGTTTGGTAACATTAAATTTATTTTGTTTGTATTGAATCCCTCTAATTCTAGAGCTTGGATTACAATGTAATCATTTTTGGAACAGCTACTTTACAGCATTTTAACTTGAAATAATGCAGGGTGGACAGATTTGTCAACAACATGGCAATAAACTGATACAAATGATTTACCATTGAGGTGAACATATATAAACCTCAATTTTAAGAGATTATCATCTTGGTCAATTACAACCTCAATATCGTCCTTGTTCAGAGATTTGTCCATGTTCATGAGTAAATTTATCTGTGTTGTAGATTGTAGTAAGAGGTCGTGCTAGTAATTATAATAATTTTTGTTGAACGTTGTACACGGGCTGGGTAACAAAGATAAGGTACAGTAGCCCCATGGCTTCTTTGGTGCTGACTGACAGTTTACAGCCGACTTCTGACAGTCAATATTTAGGTATATACCTAAATATTGACTGTCAGAAGTGACAGCTGCTAAACACATGTTTTTGCATATCATCTGGTTCGGCGTAGGGATACGTAATTTGGTCTGGTAACTTTTTAAAGCTGTCAGTCAGCACCAAAGAAGCCATGGGACTACTGTAGGTATAGAATGGACACTTCCTGTAGAGCAACTAGTACACGAATTGGCGCGCCAAAGTGACTGGCCGTCGAACTAAGCAAGACAGCAAGACAGTACCAAGTACATATTCGTTTTTTGTTTTTGTTTGCCACACAAATCTAAAATTTGAATATTTAATATTATTACAGCATTTAATCTTTAAATATTAGTCTGTCACCTTAGCTCAGTCAGTAGTGTCTGTCTACTGAACTAAGGGTCCTAGTTTCGATTCCTAGCACGGCTGAAAAATGTATCTTTGGTGGAATGGATGGTGGGTGGATTTTGCGTCTGTCCTAAATTCAAGATAGTTTATAAATCATGTGGTGTTGATAGATTCAGTCAGTACATAACGTGCACGTTGAATACCCCAAATATTTATTTGCACTTTCTATACTGATCACATCAGTACACAACTTAAATCCAGAACAAATAAAAACTTCCCCCTCCCCGTGTGAAAGGGGAAACCCACATCACCAAAAATTTTAAAAAAATTGACATGCCAGGAATCGAACTTGGGACCCTTAGCTCAGTAGGAAGACACTACCCACTGAACTAAGGTGTTGGATAGATTGAATGAAAATTTAAATGAGTCATACTGTAATAATTGTGGTAAAATAATGTGAATATCATAGCCATTTACAAGAGGTCAGCCAGAAAATCAGAGTCAGAAAAACCGCATAGTATGATTTTATTAATATTATTTTTGTTTGAGATATTGATTTTTCTTGAAAAGCAAAGTCGGAAATGTAAGTAGAAAATAGAAGTTAACCATAATTCCTTGAAACAAAAATATGGTGGAGAGAGAATTCGGGGTACGGGGGGCTGGAGTGGTGCAGGCTGATGTTGAACCTATAATAATTCTTCATAGATTATTTTAAGCACTGCGTCTTACTACCCATTCGGGTTATACGCTTCAAGTAATAATTACACTAATGGATTAGGAATTGGGAAGGTTGAATTAGAGGAAGTGAACACGCATTTGCGTGAAGGGAGAGTGGAAAACCATTTAGGAACACCTGACCGAGATTCAAACCTTGATCTCCCCGTCCTCAGCACTCGAGCTCAACACAACTAGTGTGTTGGCCAACTACACCACCGAGGCGGGTTTTCTTCATAGAAACCACACATAAATGTTAAGGATGATATAGAGAGAAATGTATGTCTTACAGGAAGATGCGACATGCACACAGAACCAAAAATGAGCAAAATAAGCAAAAGTGTTAGCAACCAGTATTTTTTCTTTTCTCTCAATAATACCCTACCTATTCAATGAGCAACTGTCAATTTCAGTAAACGTGCCTCTACCGATAATTGCACAAATGAACAATATCTACAAAAGCAGCCATTGATGCAAACTGATTGACCAATGTTTAAGCATATTTTAAATGTTTTACTAAATGTACATACAAATTATATTTTTACTACAAGATGGCCATGATATTGTTGAAAAAAAATCTCTTTCAAAACCAGACGTATTGTCAGGCTAAGAAAATATCAATGTAAAATACCTAAAAAATGGTTTCTATTACAAAATAAATATATTGATTTTAAGAATGCTCGGTTTCTTAACTTTATTTAATTCATTTAACACCGTATTTTACTACCAGCTCAGGTTATACGCTTAAGTACTTATTATGCTAATGGGTTAGGAATCGGGAAGGTTGAATTTAGAAGAAGTGAGCCTGTATTTGTGTGGAGGGAGAATGGAAAACNCCCCCAATTCACCCGACCGAGATTCAAACCTCAGTCCCCCCATCCTCGGCAATCTGGCTCAACACAAAACTAGCACATTAGCTAACTAGGTCACTGAGGCAGTTGTTTCTTAACTAATATTCTCTGTATCTTTTTAACATTATATCCGCTCACCTTATAAGCTAAAATATTAATTTTTTTTTGTAATTTCACTAAAATTCTTTCTCAATATCTTTATTACAGTAAATATTTCATATTGAATTCTATAATGAAAGTTTATAAGCTCCTGTTTAATTTTGAAAATTTATGTTTTGTTTTAAAACAAATGTGATTATTTGAAAAGATATAGATATTAGGTCAGTATAGTTTTAGCTTAGAACTATGGGGTACTATGACCAGTCGAACTTCTCCATCTTCTTCTTTAAATATTACCCACAGCAGCCAGTGGATTCAGTAGAGTTTTTCAGGGTTAATTAATTAATGCTGAGGGTGGAGAACATAGCCGATTAAATAAATGTAATTTATGAAGTAGGTGCTAAATTTTTATTTTAAATAAACATTAATAGACATTTTAAACCACTGGTTATATAATGAAAAGAAAACAAATTACTTAATATATGAAGATAGATAAATTGTTAATGTTATGGTCATTTGGCCACATGGTCTCCATTTCCTCCCACCCACCTCTAAACACTCCTTGACCCACCTAAAAGAACGCCTATTCGTACTTCTGAAGATATGTCTTATCAGTTTGCATGCTAACCAGCAATTGTGTTGCATCTGATGCTTCCCTTCCATATAAGGTCAAACACAGACGCTAAATCAGATGTGCTGATTGGCTGGCTGTTCGCGCCAAAACTCCCCTTTCCACTGTGAAGTCACACATGGAAGCCACAGGTGCATCTCCCAACTTCCTAGTACAGATAAAAGCCAGATGCTTAGAATGAAAGGTAAAAGTAATAAATTTAGATGATGCTAAGATTTCAACAAAGATTTTACAAGAATGAGGGTGCAATGATTCTTCCCACAATTTTCCTCTTTTCCTAGATGGACTTTCTTTATTAAATTTACACTTATTAATTTATTTTTTTATATGTAAATTGCCATTATTATTTAGCCATTGGGCCACCTCATTGTTAAACATTAACAAAAAAATTATAGATAGCTCTTTAAGCAAAACCAATTTTCGCGGTATTTTGCTATCTGTATTTGGAAGGTGGTGTAAGAAATGTGGATGGGAAACATGTAAAAGGGAACGAACACAATATGATTTTACCTATTTTCTTTTTCTCCCTTTTGTTTTTTTTGTTTCCTCTTTTTAGGAATTTGTGTTGTGCATTTCACACTCCCTCCAAATGAGTTCCAAAAGAATTAAACCTAGATCAAGGGAATTGGGCCGTAACAATCAGCTTCCTTCAAGAGACAGTCGTTACCTCTTTGTCCAGTTGCAGCAATGTAAAATGTAATTATTTTGATTATAAAGGCCAAATTTTATTAATCCCCTTTTGTATGTTTTATATCCACTTTCCCTGTACCTTTTTCCAAATATGTATAATTAAATAGTATATTTAAATCCGGCTATAGCCGTATTTAGCTAGGTAAGCTTGTCTATTTAATTCATTACTTACTAACAAGTCATGTAAAACTTGTTTTTTAAATAAGTACAATATTTAATAACCTAGAGTATATTTATATTCATTTTAATTCATAATGTTAATGTATTTTAAATATTTTTTTCTAAAACTAAAATGACCAAAACCCAAAAAGCTGAGAGTCAACTTTCTAAGCGTCAAAACCAATTGTTTCTAAGGAGCCATCTCGGACAATTAAAAATGATCTTAAATCCAAGATTACACTCAAACCAGAAAAGGTATCACTGGTTTTCTTCATTCTTCATTTCACAACAGCAACGTTGGAATTAGTTTATTTTGTTGCTTTGTTGGCATCGTATCTTGCTACTCGTTCGGTTATACACATATATAGTAATGTGTTGGGGAATAGTAAGGTTGAATTTATAGAAAGTGTGCCCACATATGCATGAAGGGAAAGTGGAAAAATATTTAGGAAGAAAAAAACCTCAGTACACATAACAGGGGAAAATACCCTGACCTACCTGACTTCAGATGTCTAGTCTAGTGCGAGTGTGATGCTTTAGATCACGCAGTCATTGAAGCGGATATCAGTGTTATAGATTTTTCATTTTAAAATGATAATTTTTCAACTTTTTTTTTCTTTATTAAAATATGGTAAAACAGTTTTACTGTTTCTACTTTTATTTTAAAATCAGAGTCAAGATAGGCTCTTGAACCAACTCAACCCTAGAAGAAACTCATTCATTTCCCATAGTTAATGTTCCCTTGTCTCTGTTAATATTAATTATAAACTAAGCTATCATTTAAAATAAATATATAACCAACCGGAATAATTTTCTATCAAAAGGAATTTTTCAAAATAACTTTTAAAAGTCAAAGTGGAATAATTTTATTAAAAGTAACTTTTGCAATATTTTTAAAAACCTTTTTTCCTATGTAACCAAGATAAAATTGACATCAATATTATAAAAACATTTTAAATTTCAATGTTCAGGCTATTTATTTGCTGTTTCACGCAACAAAAAAGAAGTTTTAAATACAATTTTCAAAAATGATTCCTCTAACAGTTCAAAATATGTATACAAAACAATTTACAACAATTCATAAATAACTTTTAATAACAGTTTCATTAAACAAAGACACTTGACAGTTTAAAGTGTCCTTTTAGTGCCAGATAAATTATTTAAAAGAATCTTGTAGGTTTGAGAAGTATAAACATGTAAGTTATGAAACTTCACCAAATAATCAAGTTTAACAATGCAGTTTGAACTTTAAAGTTTCAATTATCATAATTTAAATTATTTTTTGTCACAAAATGTGCAGATGAACCAAAATTTGATACATATGATTGTGTGAGATAATGAACAAATATTTGTATTTAATTTCTAGGAGTACTAAAATATGTATATGTATATTTTACAAAAAATGTATATCTAGATGGCAAAACTAATCAAACATCCTCCAACACTAAAAGAATTTCAGACAATTAGAAAAGTCAAGATTGTTTGCATTATATTGTTTTTTATGCACTACTCAATGGTGCAATTAGATTTTTGATAAAGTTTTCACAAATTTGCAGGTCCTCCTGTGGAAAACAAAATAAGCATAAAAAAAACAAATAGGAGAGAAAAACATAATTAATTTAAGAGATAATATAATTTTCACAGGGGATGTAAAAAATATAAGTGAATTATGGTAGGGAAATGTTATTTGGGAACTAAGTAGAATATAATGAAGTACATTAGAAATATTATTCTAGTTTCATTAGCTTGTGTGAGGGTTAAAAAAACAAACATATCACTATTAAATTTCCATCGAGGTGTAAAAAAGTTTAGAAATTGAAAAATATGAATTCATGTATTCCTGCTATTGCCATACAAAAATGAGATGTAGGAAAACTGACATCAATTTATAAGAAAAATACTTCAATTTTAGAGCAAAATAACTTCAAAAACTAAATTAAAAGTTTATGTAGGTAAATCACACACCAGAATCAGTTTTACAACTCATTTGATACTCCTAGTTATTTATACCAAACACATGAAGAAAATTGGGTTATTTTTACTGATATTATAAAAAAAAAACAATAATTTAACAAATGAAAACAACACACACCAACAATACAGCAAAGAAAACTGTTCACTTAATAATTTTCTCTGCATACAAATTAGCCCCAAAAATGTATACAAAACAATTTAACTCTTTACGGATATCCTAATTCAATTTTTGAGATATAACTGTACATATAGAAAAAGTTACATCTATAATTACCAAACAAAAAAACTCAAATTTTCAACAGTTATATAAATGAGTGAACTAGAGCCTGATTTTATTGAAAAGGTAGCTTAATTGTTTTCAGTTTAATTGAAAATAATCACAAATTATTCTTTATTTAAAAAAATTCAGAATACTTTTTTTTTTATATATATAAAGTTATTAACTGTAATCTTTGGCACTTCTTTTCACACAATTATTTATATTTAAGACACTTGGACTACATTTACAACATACACTGAAATGCAGAATCTTTACTACAGCTCCAACTCTGATATAGCCGATTTGTCTCAAAGGGAACCTATGAAATGTTTTTCCATTTATTAATCCTTGACAATAATTTAGTTACACAAAATGGCAGTTTGTATAGAACAAGTAATTGATGTTACCTGCAACTTACACATCTCCCTCTCCCCCACTGCAGAATCAAATAAAAAACTATACACAGCTTATATGAGATATTTTGTACTAGCTGCCGCATGGATAAATAACAATTAATAAACGGAAAGTTATATTATTTATGAAACCTCGCTGATCATCTAGACTAAGTACATATTCAAAACAATTTTTCTTCTTGACACAATGAGAATTGTGTTCTTTGTGTGATATATTATTTAGAGTTATTTTAATCACCAATTTTACTAATCAATTACTAATTTACTATGACTCAAAAGCGGTTTCAATTTGACAAATATAAATACTAACAAGTAAAACATTATAATTTGGATGTGTATTTTATAAATAGGCCACCAGTAAGTTTTATTAAACATATTTAACTTTGAGGAATACCTCTTTTCATTCTTTACAGTAAAAAATATTATACATGTACCTTATTCCATGTATAACAATGAACATATTAACTATTCCACCCGTTAAAGTTGAAATAAACATTATTTTATAAACTGGATAGAGAAATAATTAACAAATAATTTTCCTATGCACCCCATTAACATCCATCTCTTCTTTATAGTTTATTAGTTTAAAATAAGCTTGCTAACTAAACCGATGATAAAATAACAAGTTCATCAAAGTAATCAAAAAATACAATTTAATGGAGCCAAAGAAAAATAATTTTAGTAAGGTACAAGATTGCTTAGGCAACTTAAAAGGAAAATACTAAAAATATCACACAACTTTTTTTTTTTTTCACTGCATTACATTTTATTATTTACATAGAAAAATAATAACACCGGAGTATTATAATAATAGAACATTTTTACTAATTCATCAACTATTGTCATGGTTTAATTTCTTCAAGCATACATATCAAACAGGTCATAAGTAAAATATACGCTCTAACATCAAACAAATCCACTCCAAAAATTTGTTTTCTAAAATGTTTACTTATCCATTTGATGGCCAAGGCATTTAAGCCAAAATAAATGTTTATTTTGCATATAGTATTTTACTTTTTTTTATAAAACGTCATACCCAACCAGCAAGTTTTTCAACAGATCATGGTAACCATAGTCTTTGGTGATGGTTTTATAGAGTGCTATCCATATTTTAATAAAATCATACAAATTACAAACATGCACATCTATATGTCACGTATGCATATCAGTAGCCACACTTATTTGGGGGGAATGCACAGTTTGATCACATATGAGTTCAACAAATCTTTATGTTCTGCACTCATGGCCCAAGTCATACTCGTGTGGGTTTAAGTGTATTTTATTGCTTCCATAATCATATTTGCTATAAATGATGCATATAAAGTAGTTTTGATATTTATTTCACTTTCAAGTAATTTAGATATAAAAGTTAACAAAAGCCGTGATAAAATACACAAAAAAAAACTTAGAAAAGGAAAAAGAATGAAAAGTAAACTGACTAATCAATGTAGATAATATATGTATTAGCTTAATTAAGTTCAGAGCTAGACAGTCTTAATACATTCAATTTGATTTGAAATGGGCACATACAATTTTGTTTAATAAATTATATTTATTTTCCATAAAACAAATAAATAATAACAAATAAATGTCTTTTCTCTTAAAAGTTAAAAAAGAAAAAAAGAAAAAAACTTTTTGACATATGCTCACAAATTCATTCAAATTTACACAATCAACAATTTCACTCATCTTTCGTTACAAATAATTGAGATGAAATACAACCATTCAAAAGAACAAGAGATAATATAAACAATTCAATTTTTTTTAGAGATAGCCAAAAATGATTTAGAGATCTCAAAGTTTTTGTTTTATATATTTTTTTTATAAGTTTTTCACAAAAAAGTTCTACAAAACATTTCAATAAAAAAACAAGTGGAATTTAAAGTGTTAAAAATGCTAAAACTATTAATTCAACACCATAACTTCCTTTGATTTTAATTTCATAGTTAAAAAGCTGGAAAGAAAAAAAATTATTAAGTTAAATGCATTCCTATATAGTTTTTTTAAAGCTGTCCACTTTGATCACAGCATACATGTTGTGACTAGTTTCGTTATCATTAGGCATTGCATGAGCGCTGCTATTAGTGACCCATTCAACACACTTCAAAAACTCAACAAACCAAAAACCTAGCAATGACAAAGCCATCTGCAGTCTGATAAGAAAATTACATCATATCCTCAAACCAAGTCCAATTAATCTGGGGCCGACACTCAACAGGAAAAATGAAAACTTCAACAAAAAAAACCCCTTTGAAACATCACTTTTCTCTTGGTAGATTCAAATGAAAATAAGTTTTCGTGAGTTCCATAAACATCCCTGATACAAGTTCAATCTTTGTCATCTAATCGAAATATGCTTTCTATATCCTTGGTTTTCTTCAGCTGGTTGTATGAATTCATAAACACCTCCTTCACACTTTCAAATACATCTCGATCGTAGACAGATCTTGCTGTATTTGTGAGATCAAATGGTTCTGTATGAAAAAAAAGAAACAATTTAACTCTCAGTGAAATTTATGTATAAAAAAATTATAAATTTTACATAAACATGCATAAAATATAAGATAAACTAACATTTCTGGAGTTATGTTTTTGCATATTTTATAGCAAACCCTTTTTTGGCCAGAATAAATCAAATATTGCTCCAGTAAAAAAAAAAGGTTTAATTTCCTTCACATGTTGATATCAACAGTTCCTAAATATATGTCATAAGCATAGCAGCATTAGATGAGAAACTTTCTAAATGAAGAGAAAAAGTTATAATAAAATTCCAGAAAACTCCTGAAAGATATTCAACAACAGTGTTGAGGTCACCAAGTGAATACAATTAAACTCTATTTTCTACTGATAATTATTTGAGTTGTTTTGAGCAAAAAAATGTTTGGTTAAAAAACTGTAAAAACATTTATTTTTTCTTGTGTCCATTCCCACCTTAAAGATGAAAACAATCTTAAAAAAATAATTAGTGTTTTCGCTTAAAATATGTAATTTTTTAAAAATTGTGTACAGTTATATTTTATGTTAAAATGTTTATTTATTTACAATAATTTATTGATTATGTATTATGATGAATTGTAAATGTAAACCATTTTTTTAAATGTATTATATCATTAACAATCACAGTAATGACAATGTTTATCATAATCTAAACCATTCATATTTATTTACTTTTTACAGTTTACACAGTTTTCACATTGATATAAATTAATAGTTTTGATCACTTATCAGGGCTGAAAAGATCTGAACAATTATAATACCGTCAGTTGATCAGCATTTGGGGCACCGATTGCTTATGTCAATAATCTGATTGCATTTTAGTATAATTTTTTATTCCCCACGCTTTAGTACCAGTATGAGTTGTACACATGTATTATAACTAAACTAGTGGAATAGGGATGAAATAGGTAGGGTTTTAGAGGAAATGTACAAGCATTTGTGTGGAGGGAGTGTGGGAAGTCTTTTAGGGAAAAACCACTCTTAGTACACCCAACTAAGATTCGATCACCGGAAATCCAGTGTAACATAAGAGAGAAGCATCAGACTGACATGATCACAGAATGTGGGTTTTGATTTGGTTATTAGAGGTTTTAAATGAAAAATGTGTAATCCTACAGACAGCCTTGTCCTTTGTACAATACCTACTTACATTAAACCTCCCTTCCATTAGTAGCTGCACTGTTGAACGTATTTACCAATAAGGTTCCAAGATTTTTGCGATGTAGTAATAGTTAACCTACTTAACGATGGGAAGGAAATGTGTGTTGAGATAAGTTAAGGTCTAAACTTTGAAGTTTTAGTTTGTACAAGAAAAACCTTTGTACAAAATAAATTAAATATTGCTTCAGTAGAAACTTTAAGTTTAATTTTCTTCTAGAGATGGATCAAATCCTATATTTCTCGAATCCAAATCTTAAATTTTTTTTCAGACCTCAAATCCAAATCAAGCCCTCAAATATTTAAAAATGTACAATTCTAGTATATACTAAATATAGTTATTAAATGCTTAGCATCTGACAAATAATATTTTGTTTTCATATCTATTATGTCATAATTACTGCACAATTTAAATGAGATTGACGCCATATGCAGAGAAAGTAATTTAGGATCATCAGTGTAAATTTCAATGACCTAGATCAACAATGAAGCCAATATTTACCATTCAGCAAATATTAAGGGAAAAAAGTGGGAATATATTGTGACAGTACACACATTATATAAAGATTTTAAAAAGGTCTACGATTCAGTCAAAAGAAAAAAAGTATGAAATTTTAGCTATGTTTGGGATACCCAAAGAACTTGTTAAGTTGTTTGAGGTATTTTTGATTGATACACGGGATGGGGTATGGGATGTATGTCATTTGACACTTTTGAAATACATGATGGGTTGAAACAAGGAGATGTACTTTCCCTATTACTTTTTAATCTAACCTTTGAGTATGCTATTAGGGTAATGGAAGAGATTAGGGAAGGTTCTATATTAAATTACAATACAGCTATTAAGCCTGCAGCACATTGGACACTGGCAGGCGCAGCAAAGGCAAAGGGCAGGCATAGCACAGAAAGAGGTTTCTGCGAGGCACCGCAGATTTGAAGTGGTACAAGACGTGATATGGCGTGCGAGTTAGAGGAACTTTTGAAAATTTGGATTCAGAGTCAAACTCTGAACTAAATAATTTAATTTTACTCTACTCTCTTTGTAAAAAAGGAAAAAGACAATTTGGAAAAAATGAGTACATGAAAAAAAGAAAGACCTACAATGAGTTCATATTATCATAAGAAGCCCCATACAATGTTTTTAGGGAATCATGCCTCATGTAGTTTGGATTGCTGGTTTCATATAATACTGGATGGTCTTGAAATAATTGGATAAGACGTTCCATCACAATACACAAAAACTATGTGACAGAGGACACAGGAAAACTGTATGTCTACTACAATCAGAGAGACGTATGAAAGAGTTATTCCTACACGGCACCTGCACCATTTTCAAGAACTAAATAATAAGTTGTATTTTGTTATTAAAAGTCAGTAAGTAAAATGCCTATTTTAGTTAAGAATGTTAAATAAAAACAATTCAAATTTAAGTGGAATATAGCTATCTAAAAAAAAAATTCAGCTAAATTTCAAATTCTTTGGTTGAGGGGAATAGATTTTCTAGAATGAGAACTCTGATTAATCATGAAGAAGAAATAAATTGTAATAACACAGTTATTTTTTATGGTAATATCATGCAAGAAAAACCAATAAAGATCATGTCTGCCACTTAAGAAAAATATGTATAATTTTTATATCGTTAATTCTAATCAAAATCGATCTGCTTGACCATCATCCCCATTTAAAAGGCAAAGTTGTAAATTTCGATATAAGATACAATTTTGTATAATTTCGCATGTGTAAAATACATTTTAAAATGTTACAATTAACTTTAAAATATTTTAATATCATCGCCTCCTGGGGGCCCTAACTGTCAGGATGGGTTGTGGTCGAGGATAGGAGAAGCTGCAAAATATATGTGTGGGTTCATAATGTATAGATGGCTTTGGTTTTTAAGGTTTATTAAAGCACTACTGACTACTGCAAAATGTGATGTTTAAGACTATACTTAAGATCTCCCGAGAGAATGGTTAGATAAGAAATGTTTAATCAATAGCCTGACCGACACACTCAGCGGTCCTACACGGATACAAACTCCGATACCTTGGGCACGACAGTTGCCTTCCAGCACAAGTACCGATAACTTGGTGTTCTATCCAGTGCAGCCCCACAAACCGGCAGTGACCCCTTAGTACAGATATTATTTGTCAGCCTCGACTAGCTCTAAAACAGAACCATAATTATGTACTATTATTCGGCCTGATTGCCCACAACAATGCTGAAACACTGTTTTGAATAGTCAGTTGTTACACCCTAATGTTTACAAACTCATCAAAATAAATTTAACCAGACTAGTTCTATTGGTCGCGTCTTATAACATTAATATGTCGACTAAAACAAACGTCCCTATTTAGGACAGGGTGGTTACAATATTCAGTATGATGCGCTAAAAAAGTTAGTAAAACACATCTCACTAAATGTCGGTGTCTCTAACCATAAGATTCTGGGATTCAAAGAAGTGATCATTTGAGCGTCCCATCTCTATTTTCTGTGCAACCGTAGTTCTTGAACATTAAGTCATGGGCATAGTGACATTGGAATATGACTTTTCAAAAGAAGAGAAAAAGTACTGTCCAAATTTCGCAATGACCATGGCCAATATTCAAGACATGTCGAGATCAAAAATATGTAGAAAACTAAACTAAGTGTATTTATCTATCCAAGCAATATTTTATTTTATCTGACCAGAAAAGTTTTTTTATGGCACTGTGTCTTACTTCCTGTTCAGTGCTTAATGGCTTGGAAATTTAACATATCTTTCTTTGTGTATTGTGTGTTTTCTAAACGTCTCTCTTCGTATGAAAACGGAATATTTCCAAAAATTCAAAACAATAAGTAACTGTGGAAGAATGAAAAAGTGATAAGTGTAAAATTTTAAGAAGAAATGAAGAGTGAAGAGAGACATGTGTTTATTTCTATCTAGTCCTAACTATCCTTTCAGGTTGGCTTCCTCCACTATCACTTATTTTACATTATTGTACAGTGTTTCTACACTGTCTTGTTATACCTTACTTCCTGTTCAGGTTATAAGCACCCAGAAAAGTTATTTGTTCTAAAGTTGTAAAAGATACTATCATTAACTTACACTCTCTGCCATCCCCCTTAAATGTTGCCAATAGGTGTCAGTATATGTTCTGGTTAAAAAGACTTATTGTGATGACTATTTCTCTTAATTTTAACCATAAATAAATCGGTAGAAATTTAAATTTAAATAAAAATATTATAATTCAAAAAGTTGTTGCAAGAAACCACTTACCCTCTATGCAAAGGTACTTCCACTGGTGAGGGTCATTCTTGTAGGCTCTGGCTCGACGACATTCCTCAATAGGTATACGAGCTGCCAACCTCACAGATAAAGCATATTGGCTGAAACTGAACACACACATTTATATACAAAATTGATTGCATACATAAGATTTGGCCTAATACCATTTACCTATGAATAATTTGAAAAAATATTTTGTTTTGTTTGTTTGTTTGAGGAGCATGTTAGCTTTCACGAGGAGAAACAAGACTAGGACTGAAGCTATCCAGAAAAAAGTTAGGGGGTACAGGGAGTACATGAGATAGTAGAGGAAGCAAGAATGAGATGGTATGGGCATGTAATGAGGATGGTGAAAAAGAGAATGCCAAAGAAAATTATGGAAATGATGTATGTAGGAAAATACTGCAGGATGAGTAAATAACTGAAAGTGTGTATAAATGAGAGGAGAAGAATGGATGCAACTAAAGGAAGAAGAATGGTGGAAGAATAGAGGAAGATGGAGGCATTTTAATAAACTGACGCAGTCACAGTTTAGAAACAGTTGATAATGAGTTCCAGCATACCTTGATTATAATATGGTATATCCAAGTAAGTGATCCCAAAATTTCTGTGTAACAACTGTTTACTTGGAACAATTGATCGTGAATAATGTGGTTTTATTTTTAGCAGCGTGATCACTACCATTTGTATTATAAACCTATGTATTAATTAGGCAAAGGATGAGGGATGAGGAAGGTTGAATTTAGAGGAATTATACCAGCGTTTGTGTGAAGCTAGAGTGGAAAGCCATTTAGGGCAAAACCCCCTCAGTACACTTGACCAAGATTCGAACCTCAATATCCTGTCATCGGCAGTCTAATCTATTGCAAGAATGATGCCTTAAACAATGTGTTCAACTAAGTGAATGCTATTTTACAAACAAGCATCAATCATCTCTACTCACTCAAACTTGACGAAGTAGCGCAAGAATGCTAATAGGAGTTCACCAAGCGTTTGTTTGTTCTCAGACTGGAAAATAGGAATAACTTCATGCACATCTATGTGCTGGATATCTGATTGCGGAGAAAACTTCCCCTGATACATGTCGTGAAGACACGGCAACACCGCTGGAGACACACCACCTACATAATATAAAACAAACTCATATAAGTGAGTAACTAACAGGTTACGGTTTTTAAAACACTCTTGTAAATTTTGTCTAGTGGGTCACCAACCAGAAGGCTGGTCCTGATCTCTATACGGAGCAGCACATTGACTCGATATTATTATTATTAGCACCGCATCTTACTACCCGTTCGGGTTGTACGCACTTACGCTAATGTGTAATGGTAGGGTGATTGTGAGATGAAATGGAGGACCTACAGTTTAACGTGAAATCCGAACCACGGTGGAGGCCTGACATTCCCCACATTTACAAGATGTTATGTCAGAGGTGAAGGAAGGGTTTGGTAATCAGATAAATCTGTGCCGGGACCGAGGATTGAACCCCGGACCCCCAGCACAGAAGTCTGACACCTTACTCCTAGACCAGCAGGTCACCTATGGACTCGATACTTGGGCTGGTTGGTATTGCCTAACCATATCGTCCCAGGGCAAACACACCTGCTAGGGAAGCCCTGAAAGTGTGGTAGTTTTTTCCCATTACTTCCACACTGAACTTAAATGAGCGAGCACAAAAGAGCATGTAAATTTCACCAAAAAGGTCTCAAATACACCTTCCAGGGATCATTAACGTGTCAAAATCGACATGGGACCTCTATAATGTGTTTTATAATTATTATTTTTTTATTTAAAATTATTGTAAGAAATTAACTGATCCTTACTGAACGCTTACTAATAACATTTTCTAAAACTTAATACGTGATTAAAAACTCTTTAGGGAAAATAATGTTTGCTTTCAAGGTACATAATTTAGTATATAATATATGTTATGTGAAAAGTTAATTCTTTATTATAGTTTTTTTTTTATCATCCTGAAGTAAAGTCAAAGATAGCAAAGCTTTACACAGCCCTAGTAAAATTACAGCTTATAAAAGACTAAATTAAATTTGAAACAAATGTTTGTGGAAAGTATTAACTGTTAGTATATATAGGGCAAAGAGAAGGAAAAAAAAGGGGGGATTTCATAATTAAAATACAAGTTTTCTTTCCGTGCAGTATACTTTGGGCCTGTTTAGCCAGGCAGCCCAGATAAGTCCCAGTGGGAGGGGGGAAAAACACTTTAATGTAAAATCACTCTCAGTACTAGAGTTGTGGAGTCTTGAGTTTTAAGAAATTTTGAGTAGTCGGAGTTTGAATCAGTAAATATGTATCAACTTGGACTCCGGTTTCAAAATAAAAACTTAACAATAACAAAAGCCTATATACAGGGTGGGAAATCCTGTCGCCAACCGCCACAGTTGGCACATGTGCCATAAAAGTGTGACGAATTTGAGTCTGCCAGCTCTCACATCAAAATTTTTTTTTTTATTGATGATGTGTGCTGGGTGTGACTTGAAATTTCCTGCGTTCCGCTTTCTGAATAAGTCATTGACTCAAAACTGCCATCCAATACTCCTCTCCACTTCCTTTCCCAACACTTCATTTAATCTTTGCCTTCAGACAAAAGGAGTATCAAATTTTGTATTAAATAGTCTTATATTTTCAATCTGAACAATCTTGTTCAAACAGTGTGTGTTGTTTTAAACGTCCGATTGAGCAATCTGATTGTAATTTTTTTTTTATACATAATGTTGCAAAATTCACTTCTAATTCACCTCACCTGTGGCTACATTGAAAAATATGTTGCCTACCTCTGGCCTAAATTTATTATACTATAGTAAATATATAGTTTTAATTTTAATCTGTTTTAATTCTTTAGGACCAATATTTGTAATTATGAATGACAAATGTATTCAAATATATACTCACATTACCAAAGAAACTACCCATAAAGTCATCTGTATTTGAGCATTTTATTGCTGAAAATTTGTTATTATTAATTAATATACTTTAGCCATTTATTAAGGATTCAGAATCAAAGGCTTGTCATATAGACTCCAGAGTAGGGATGTGGTATCGAAAGAAAAGTATCGATACTATACTCATTAAAAGTATCAGATAAAAAAATATCGATATCGAAATGCACAAACTTTTCTGTTTCGTCTGGTTGGGGCACCTTTGAGTTAACTTAGTTCATTTAGCTCCACAAGGCTTATTTTGTTTAGTTCCTGATGACTGTGCTCATTGATAAAGAAAAGGGTAGTAGACTGGTCACCCACCACTTGCCCCGTTGTCCGGTCAGGAATCAGGATGTATTGATAAACAAAGGTGAAAGGACAGCTATGAATTATGATGAGCTAAAATGAGGTTGAATGGTAGAGTTGCAGAAAATGGGTGGAGAATTGAGAAATGGTGTAATTTGTTCTTTCTCCACAGTCTACCCTAGGAAACATTTAATCTCAGCATTAGTGAATATGACAAAAATATTGTTTGTTTCGATACCAATCCGATACCGGAATGAGAGTACTAATTTTAATAAAAGTACAAAGTAGAAATACTATTATCAAAAGAAAAATATTGATATTAGTAAAGTATCGATACTTTTTTTCACATCCCTACTCAATAGGCCTACTCTGTAAATCTGACTGGGATTCGAAACCTCAATCTCCTAGTCATCGGCAGTCCAGTCTATTACAAAAGCGACACCTTAGACCACTAACACAGAAGAGGGTGCTTCTGATTTAAAAAAATATCCCAGTGGCTTTGTTTCCAAACGTAGATAAGTTACACTCACATTGTAAGAAATGTATGACCATGAGCACCAGAGAGTAGCTGGAGATGGTCATGTTCTTGGCATCATTGATGTTGTGCCGGTGTGCCCATAGTTTAACAACCAACACGAGTGGCCGCACCCTCCAGTCCACTGTGTACAAATATAAATCAAACCATCATGTCTAGGTTTATATATATATATATATATATATTATAATGATATTAAAGCGCTATATAGGGCTATGTCAATTATAAAAGGTGTGCGAACGCGAATCAAATGTATGAAATAGTCTCAAAGACAGAGAAATTATAATGTATTATGATTGAAAAAAATATAAACTTGAAACAGCCACCAGCAACTCGGGGTAAGCATTTATAGGTTCATTCATGTAAGATTTAACTGTTCGTAGATTGTGATGTACAAAATTGATCAGAATTATATTTGGTGCAGATACAGCTATTAATAGGAGTGCATCTTTAATTTGTAATTTATTTGGGGGTAGTTAATGTACACTTTCTGGAGTGATTAACTATGTCAGCACACGAGAACGTCTATGAATGAGAGTGAAAGGGCCTACCAACTTTGCCGGGAAGGGTATTTTCACACACCTTCTAGGGTTCTTTTACATGCCAAAATTGACATAGGACAGACGGCTTTACTTACCCACCAGAATAGGTCTACCCCTATTGGACTTGAACCCACAATAAACGGGTCCTAAGGTGAACACTTTACCCCAAGACAACTAACATATTTTATTAAATTAAATACAAACTCTGATATATGAATTATCCTGAGCACAGGACAAATCCTGGCTAGCTCAGTGGTAGAGCACCTTAATAGAAGTACCTCAGGTTTGATTCTTGTGTCCGGGTGTCATTTTTTCAAATATATTTAAAATGTGTATAATTGGGGTAGGTACACAAGGCCCACCTTTTTGTAAATATTTATCAATCTTTGCACTGTGATTAAAAAGGGGTGTGGTATATATTAAATGATGTTTCACCTTTTAAGGTTAGGGCTATTAATAAAAAAAATTTTTAGTGAAACTAAAATGCTAATGTGATTATCATATTATATTTGGAAGAAGGTACAGGAAAGGTGGATAGAAACATATAAAAGGGGGGACAAACACAATATGGCCTTTACAATGAAAAGAAGAACACAGTTCACACTTTACACTGCTGCCAATGGACAAAGAGGTAATGGATGTCTCTTAAAGAAAATTGATCGTCACCGCCCAATCCCTCGACCTAGGTTTCATTTTATCGGAACTCATCAGGGAGGAATGTGAAACGCGCAACGCAACTTCCTAAAAGAGAAAGAGAACTGTGTTGTTCTTTTCATTGTAAAGGCCATATTGTGTTTGTCCCCCCTTTTATATGTTTCTATCCACCTTTCCTGTACCTTCTTCCAAATATAATACAATTGCCTCATAAAGCGAAAAGAGGTTTTCCTTATAGAGTCATATCATAATGTGATTATCAACAATTTTTTGAAATATTTTATTATTGGATTGGTTTCAAAAACATAGCATAAGAGAATATTCAACACAAATTTGAATTAAAGTATTATCATAGTAAGAAAATTATTTTATTTTAACTTATTTTAAAAATAAAATATTTTATCATAATTTTTTAGGCACAAGATTCAATTCAAATTCAAGTCAGTTAGCCAAGATTTGAATTTAATTTAAAAATGAAAATCTTTGATTCATAGAGGCTTAAATTTTTTAGGCATGAGATTCAATTCAAATTCAAGTCAGTTAGCCAAGATTTGAATTCAATTTAAAAATGAAAATCTTTGATCCATACAGGCTTAAATATTTTACTTTTACAATCTGGATAAGAGCCTGCCTCCCCCCCAGGGGTAAAACCTAATCTAAATGGCTAATACAGGTTTAACAAGATGTTGCACAGTGGAGGGTTTTTATGTATTTCACTTATGAAACAGTGGAATTGAAACCAGTAAATCGTGTTAACACATTTTAAAGCACACAACAACACAGATTAAAAATTGATATTTTAAAAGGTAAAAACTATTTAATTGATCCAATTTTGCTGTTGTCAAGAGACGAATGTAGATATTCACAATTAGATAAGTTTTTTGTTTAGAGTATAAACTTGTATCCAATACCCCGGTTAAAAAACTATGAGATGGACACTTAATATCACCTTCAAATCAATTTTATATAAGAGATAGATTTAATATTTTAATTCTTAAACAAAATACCTAACCTATTAAGTAAAACCTCACTCACGCTGGGCATAACAGTGCAAAAGATGTGTGTTACGTATTCCAACTGAATTGTTACAGTTGAGGTCGACATCCAGCCCTCGCCGATGATCTCGAAACTTTAGGATAGGCACTTTGGCTTGAATTAGCTCAGGTTGTGTCACAAAATCTAAATCAAACATAAGAGAAAAAACCATAACAAGAAGTGTTTGTTAACTATGATTCATGTCAAGGTGTCTACCTGACTATAGTTTTGAAATTCCAGTATATTTTCATTTCCAGTATATTTTTTTTAATAAATGCAGTATATATGAAAGGTACTCCGAGAGAAGCAATCCTTATTTCAAAATCATAAAATGATAGAAAGTTAGGGTAGGCCTAGGTCTGTCATAGTTAAACATTTTTACATCAAGAATAACGTGTATTGACGCATATATTCTAGTATATAGTAAGGATGGGACCCTAAAACCTACAAGAAATATTCATGGATTCAAGACTCAAATCAAAATCATTTTTTTAAATAGGTACCAAGTTCGAGTTTTTTTTAAATATTAAAATAGTGTCTTGTGGTTAAAACAAAAATAGTGATAGGAAAAACCTAACAACCAAACCCCAAATCATTAATTTACTATTTAATGTAAACAAAATCAGAAGTGAAGGGAAAAAAATTTTAGTTATTGGGAAAGTTAAACACTTATGCGTACAGTACAATATTTTCTAAAATTCAAATTTTAATTAGGGATTTGATGGCAAAATGAAGTTTCAGATTTGAAAAGAGGTGAATCCGACCCATCTTTAATACATGTGCATACACACAGATACACACATACATTACAATTTTTGAATGACCTATACCACCATCGACCTTGGTGGTCTTTGGGTCAAGTGCTCGCCTCAGGACCCGTTAAAAAAGTTAAACGTTAAAAAAGTATTCTTGAAAGCGCCATCTAGAATACTTGATTTCAAGATGGTGGCACCAGATGTACCCTTACCACCTCAGCCAATAATTACACGATGGTGCATATGGCTTCATGAGTGTTTCTATTATTGTGAGCATATTCATGTTTCAAAAACAGTTGTGAACCGATTTGACAGTGAATAGGTCATATCTATCAATATTGCACAAGATATGCTCTCAGATCACAAAATTGAGAGAAACTTGGCTGTATCAAGGCTAATTTCAGTATTTTGACCGTAACCATAACAAATTTAGGAAAGAAAAGTGTCATTGTCTGACGCTACTGCTCTTATCACAACACTACAGGATAACCTCAAGAAATCTTCAGGCAGAATTGGAGAAGCAATGTTTGCAAAATTTCAGAATGTTTTGATAAAAAGTTTGGGATTCAAAACAGTGTGTAAAATTGCTAACATAATCACGGGTAAAAGTGACTCTTTAGAAGAAATTGAAGAGGACATATTGCTGGGTGATATTCCATACTTCAAGTATGCTCCAATAACATCCGTGGATGTATAGCGTAGCTTCTCCAGGTACAAAAACCTCTTGGCCGATAATCGCCAATCATTCACACCTGATAATCTGAAGATGACCTTCATTGTGCATTGCAATGCAGAATAAGGTAAATCTAAGATGTATTTTTATCTCTATATCATTCTCACATGTACACAAATGTTTTGCCTATTTTATTATTTTTAGTTGGCATATTGGTTATACAATATTTATTAATTTATTTCTTCTTTTGCTGGATTCCCACATTATCATAATCTGACAAGAAGAATAATAATTGGATTTTAAATGTGTTATTAATTTTAAGAGCATTTTTTATATTTTTTAGAGTAAAAAATCAAGTTTTTAAGTGCATCTGTTTTGTTTTTAAGGGAATTTTTCTTATTTTTGAGAGCATTAATACTCCATTTTTAAGTGCATTTTTGGGGTTTTTAAGGGCATCATCTTTCGGGCCCTGCTAATCACTCATAATGGTTACTGCTGGAAAGAAGTTGGAGGGGGGGGGGGTAAGGGGGAGATTGGCTACTAGTGTAGTCAAAACCGTTATTTGTTTCTTTCTCTAGAATTTAAGGGGAAGGGAGGGAGGGAGGGCTTAGTGTAGAGACTGAGAATAGAAAGGTCAGCAAGTGAGCCTTAACATCCCCACTGAAGGTAATCTACAAGGTGAACTAATTGTGTGGCTAACAAGATAGACCAGAAGGGGAGTAATTGAGGGGTGGTCAAAATAAAACTATCAGTATCCCAAATAATATCAGAGGTCTCAAAATGCTTAATCTCCGGTATTGGTAGACACCCTGCATGTACAAAGGGAAAAAATGTGCTTGTTGAACCTTCTTTAACCTAAATATCTTAACAAATCTTTGCTTTAAACAAAATTAGACTAGCAATGACTAACTATAGGACTATAGTATTTAAGCAAGTACAAAAACAAATAGTTGCTTAGTGAAGTGAAAAATGTAAACGAGCACAGCTCTTTATAAGAAACACCTCTTTTTGCATTTTGGAGTATTTTGTCCTATCGTTCTTTACCGATTTCCTTTTTTATCCCTTTTGTGTTTTTGGTTTCCTCTTTTATGAAGTTGTCTGGTGCATTTCACACTCCCTCCTGATGAGTTCCAGTAGTATGAAACCTAGGTCAGGGGATTGAGTGGCAACGATAGATTTTCTTCAAGAGAGAGCCATTACCTCTTTGTCCAATGGCAGCAATATAAAGTGTGAACTGTATTCTTTTAATTTTAAACACTGTAAAGCAAGTTATAGGATAAAGAGCCAAATAGAATAGTTAGTTAGGTTTGGCCTTTAGATAATCAATCATCAACTGTTTCCAGCCTGTGGCCGGATCAGTTTAGTAAAATGCCTCCATCTTACTTTATCCTTACAATATTATTGATCCTTTAATGTCTTCCATTCTTCTCCTACCTCTTTCTTGGTCTCCTTCACAGACTTTTTTCCTACATACTTAATTTCCATCATTTTCTTTGGCATCCTCTCCTTTTCCATCCTCATTACATGTCAATACCATCAAAGTCTCGCTTTCTATATTTATCTCATGTTCTACCTCCACTCCCACTCTTTCCTGAATAACTTAATTCCTTATCCTGTTTCTCCTTGTGACAGCTAACATGCTCTTCACAAACTTCATTCCCATAAACTTTATTTTCCTAGTCTCTCTTACATTCAATATCCATATTTGTGCTGTATATGATGACAATGGCTACAAAGTACGCCGTGTACAACACTTCCTTACACTTCAAGAGCACTTCTCTTCTCCATAGCCGGTCTCTTACACACCAATAGAACAACTCTCCCTGCTGTCGTCTTCTCATTATATCCTCCCTACTTCTACCTTTTGCTTCAATAATGCTTCCAAAATATTTACATTCTGTACTTTCCCAGCTCCAAATTTATAGCTTTACTATGCATTATCCTCTTTCTTGTCATTACCATCCCTTCACACTTCGCCATACTAGATTTCACTCCACACTTTTTCACTTCCTCATTCCATTCCATCTGTTCCTTCACTTCATCTTCCTTCTCCTCCCATACTATCAAGTCATCAGCAAACACCAAGGCTTTCCGTCTTTCCTCGCCGAGTTTTCCTGCCACTTTATTCAGGGCCTTTTCCATTGCCATTAGTAGTGGTGAGAGGGCACTCCCCTGTTTCACTCCATTTCCATTACCATTAGTAGTGGTGAGAGGGCACTCCCCTGCTTCACTCCATTTCCATTGCCATTAGTAGTGGTGAGAAGGGCACTCCCCTGCTTCACTCCATTTCCATTACCATTAGTAGTGGTGAGAGGGCACTCCCCTGCTTCACTCCATTTCTTTATTTGAAGCTACTCTGTCCTCCCCCTCTGTGTCATAACACAACTAATACTATCCTCTTACATGATTACAACTCCTGTTTCCACTTCAGTACAAACTTTTATTTCTATCCACACTATAATATGATTTCTCCACATTCATAAATACCATTACCAAGGCCTTTTCAAAGTCATACCTTCATAGTGTACTATTTATATTCACTGTAAGGAGCTGAAGAATTTATGTGAACAAAATCACACAATACATTGCTGCCAAGGGACAAAGAGATAATGCTAACTTATGAAGAAATTCAATTGTTACCTCACAATCCCTTAACCTAGGTTTCATATTTTCAGAACTCAACATTATCTTAAATTTATTTATGATCATTAGTGAAAGTAAAAAAATCGTGATTTAAATTTATTTATGTGTCTGAGCAAACAATCCTTGAGCAAATTAAAACTAAGTCATATCTAAGAGCAATAATGTCCCAAGATTGATTTATGAATATGGCAATTCTTTCAATAAAGTCAAGTAGCCTCTTATCCCGAAATCCGGATATCAGGGTTTGAAATCTTATTCTAGTGTACAAGGAGTGGTTTTCTCTTCAGGGTTTCTCACTCTCCCTGCGGACAAATGTGGAAACACATCCTCTGTAATTCTACCTTTTTTTATCCCTATCCTGTAAGCATATTTGATGTGTAAAACTCAAAAAAGTACCAATACGCTAGCAAAAATATTAATAAAAGAATTGCGGATGATGCTAAAATAAAAAAAATGTTAACTCACCACAGCGCCTCAAACACATGAGTAGTTCCTCTAAATGACCAACTGCTTCGCTGCGTTGATCCATCTCTGTGTGTCGCACCAACAAGCACATGTCTACATCACTATTGTCACTGCCAAAACCACTTATTGTTGAGCCAACAAGGTACAGGCCATATCGAGGATATGCACTCTGGTACAAAAAAAATACACATAAAAATTACATTTTTATAGCTATGGTTTGAAGTAGGAATGCAACCCCCTAATACAGTGGTTCTTGGCCTTTTATGCGCCATGCCCTACCTTGATACTTAGGAAAATGTGATGGCCTCACCCCCTTCATTAATATAAAAACAAATATGATGTTGCAAGGTTATAGTAAAATTGACAATTTAACAAAAAAATTAGTTCAATCAATAATACCACTTTAAATTTAGAATATTAGGTATAAAAACAGTAAATTTAAATTATTCTTTGTAAAGCCTAGCAGCCCTAGCTCATTAAACTCAAGGAAAAATCCATCAAGTGTAATTATAAGTTAGTGAGATCCTTGAGCTTGGTGTTAATACAAATAGTTTTAATCTTAGGCACCAATTTAGTTAGCTTCAGTCATAAGTCCCCTCGTTTTGTGATATCCAGTCGGTTTCTTTTTTTCTGTAGTAAGTCACTTACAGCACTAAAACCATACTCCATCAAATATGAAGATGGGAATGGTAAAAGTAGCTCTCTTGCCAAACCATTTGAATTTGGATATTTAGTCTGTCTCATCACAGAGCCACACCATAGTTGCTTTTACGTTACATATAGTTTTCACAGACGCATCAGTTTGAATTTACGACAATTATTCTTGCTGTTTCATGCTCACTTTAGATAGCCATGTCCACTTGCAATGGCTGAGTTAGCCAAGATGGAAAATTCATGAAAAAAATGAAAGAATTTCTTATTCTACTATTTTCAAAATATCACCCTATTTATTCAAATTTCACCCCACACTAAGAATCACTTCTCTAATCCCTCCACATATTAAAAAACAAATCGAATTTGAGATTAACAAAATGAAAATACATTCTTTTGTTTTGAATTTGTTTTAGCTCTGTCCCAACATAATTATAGAAAAATCTTAACTAGAGCCCAGAGCATTAATTAACCGAATGTGTGAATCATCAGCATCATCATATTTTCCAGCCTGTGGCCAGATAATTTTAATGAAACTTCTCTGTCTTCATCTTTCCTTCCATTAATCTTCCTCCTTTAATGACTTGCATTCTTTTCCTTTCACTTGATCCTCCCATCTTTTATTTGGTCTTCCTTGCGATCTTATTTCTACATACTTCCATAATAATAACACCAAAACATGTCGTCATAGAAGACTAAGCTACTATCAAATATGGAGAAGAAAATAAAAATTAAGGTCCATATTTATAAATGTGCTTGCTTAGACCTAGAGTGAAATCTTTTAAAGGCTATAAACAAAGAATAGATCTATAGAAATTTAGGTATCGTAATGTGTAAAAGTAGAAATAGTTATTTTTAATGCTAAGCTCAAATAAAAATAAAAAGCTTAAATATCCTGAAAACACTCATATTTCCAGTGATTCATTTTATACGAGTTAATAAAATAAGTAGAAATTGATACTATTCATATAAACAGCAGCTCTGGTATAGTGCTATCACCAGTGTTACAGTGTTTGAAATTATATTTCATGATGTGGTAATTGCCAAATTACAAAGAAATTGTGTTTATTTAGAAAAAAAAAACTTAAATTCGTGTTATTTGTGCGAAAACAGTAGAATTTGTGTAAAAATTTGTTTTATCGCAAATGCGAATTTTGCCTGTCCCTACTAATAGTTTATCTTATTATATTTTGAAGAAAGTACAGGAAAAGTTGATAGAAACATATATAATGAACAAACACAATATGGCTTTTACAATGAAAAGAAGAACATGGTTCACTTTACATTGCTGCCATTGAACAAAGAGGTAATGAATGCCTCTTCAAGAAAATTGATTGTTACCACCCAAGCTCTCGACCTAGATTTTATTCTATCGAAACTCATCAGGAAGGAATGTGAAAACGTGCCACAAAATTCTTCCTAAAAGGGGGAGTGGGGGGGTGGGAACAAAGGAGGAAATTTACAAGGAATGATATAACACGTCTTAATCTAATGGGTGCATAATATCCAAAAAGATTGGTTCAATATTATATACTTCAAGCCACATTATCCATCTTTACCTTAACAATGAACAAGAGACTTCTCCAAAGCATCATTTTTTTCTTGAATGTCTCATTCGACTGTTGATTATCCGTAAATTTCTTCCAAATTCCTCGAGACAACTGAAATAATGATAAATCATTCAAAATATATTTAAAAATATAGCAGTATATGTTCAAGGAGTGTTTGAAAAAAGTATTTAAACTCTCGTGATAAAATTACATGTTTGTGGTGCGAGTTTTCAATACATTTACCTAAATAAAGGGAATATTTTGTTATTTATAACAATGTAGTGTTTGTGATTATTATACAAGGTTGTCTAATTAAATAATGATCAATTCAACATCAAACTTTGGAGTACTTAGTTACTACATTAAATAATTATTTTTCTCTCATTTCAAATCATCAAAAACAAATGTAAGCCTTGCAAAGTAAAATAACAAAAGAGTAGATCTAAGCAGCTGAGTAGACAATTAACTTTAGGGGTTTTTCTCATTTTAATTTCAAAACTACCCGCTCCGATGGCCAAATGGTCTAAGGCATGAAATGTAGTGCCAATGATGGAAAGATCGAGGTTCAAGACCTACTTGGGTGAAGTACATATGCATATAGAATTTTAACTGTATCCCAGTTTTAATGTTTTCTGTAAAGGTTTGTCTAAATAGATAGAAAAATATCTTATTTAGTATCAGTTATGTTAAAGTGCTATAAGCAAAAGTGCATTTGAATGTTGTTGTCTCTAGTAGGTCTTACTACCTGTCCAGGTTATACGCATGCTTGACAAGTACTCTAATGAAGAAGGGGACTGATGTACCCCAAGATTTTCACAATTATATGTTTTTAATTGTGAACTTTGAGGCCTACAATTTTCTGGTGTGCGTGTGTGCGTGTGCGTGTGTGCGTGTGTGCGTGTGCGTGTGTGTAGGCCTCACCCTTCTATCCTCCTTTCATTGTTTAATCCAATTACTCGAGGTAGGAGTGAGGAAGGAAGAATTTTAGAGGTAATCTACCCGCATTTGAGTGTAAGGAGTGTGTGAAAGCTTTTGAAAGGTAATTTAACTAAGAAAAAAATTATTCAAATATGCAAAGGGGAAATATTCAAATTTATCAAGTAAATAATGATTTCATCCTCGATATAAAATGTGATTAAGAAAATCAAGTTACAATGATGACAAAAAAATTGCTGAAAATCAGCACTAGTACTTGTACTTGTAAAAAGTTGTTTAAACACTCGATGTTTAAATTATGGACAAAAATACTTTTACTTTACAGCCATTAATATTTACAGCCTGTGACCGAGGTCAGTTATTCAAGCAATATATTTTCCACTGCTGGCTTGCTAGGTCTGTCGTAGCTTCATATGCCTTATAATCCAACTTAAGACTAGGACAAGCACAATATCTAGTCCCCGGCCATTAATTCATCACTGTGAAAGGGTAAGCCCACATTTCACCAATGAAAAGTTGTTCAGCCATGCCGGGAATCGAACCAGAAACCCTTTGCTCAGTAGACATACTGTGCTTAGGTGTAAGATTGAACAATAAATACTAACAATCAATAATGTATCAAATAGTTAAATGTGCAAATGATATTTTTTTTGTAATTGGACCACAATAATTTGGCATTATTTTATTGTTGTTTTTTAAATAATTTTAATCTTATTTGAAGTTTATTGTGTAATACTAATATCTGAGATATAAAATCATTAACCAACATGACTCAATAATTTATAATTTTTTAGTAGCACCAAACATTAATAAAACCTGCCTTTTTTTTAAAAAAAAGAGTTTGAAAATCTAGTGTTTACAGTGATTATGAACCACACAAATACACTATAATAATGTTCAAAGGGTAAAAGACAAACACCATGAGTTTGGCTTGTAGCTTTTCTCTTTTAATTTTTCGATCTGAATTAATCACTTTTTTTTAATAACTAATAAAAAGAGGAGTCAATCTGACTGAAACTAATTATCTTTAGACTGGAGTAAGTCAAATAATAAATGACCCACATGAACACTTTTTTTTTTAAATACCAATACTGCAGATTATTTTTGTAATATTTAAAATAAAATAAACCAAATGTAGCTGATCAGCCAGCCCTAATTATTTCCATATGCTTTGTAAAAAGTATTAAGGTTATCAAGTTGGTACGCTTACATTGTCCCATTCACCTCCTGTTAAAAGCTCTTTAGGTGATTCCTTCATCTCCTGCATACGATTTCTAAGTAAACAAAAGATCAAACAAGACGGTAAATTATACATGTAAAAATCTATTTTTCAAACAATTAGTTTTTTTAGCAAGATAAAATAGCACTGGTTATACAAAATGTTTAGTCAATGTTTAATTTCAGGTGAGGGCTGAAATGTCCATTTTTTTTTCAATTTGAAGCAAACTCAAATTGTAGCTCAATATTTTTGTTTGTTTTTTTGCTTGAAAAAAAAATGTGGTTAATCACATAACTTTAGTCAATAAAATTACTTTAATATGTGTTACACTGCACTATTGTTTGTAATATTTTGTTTTATGCTTATTAATCAAATTAATATTACAGCTTAAAATACAATTGTTTCAGATTTGATTCCATATGATTATTAATTTGTAATGTATATAACAGCTCAGAATGTCAATAAATGACCATAAATTTAGTATTTTATCTGTTAATAGTTTTATTTGCAAAGCTTTGTAATTGTCAAAGCCAGAATTGTTTTTGAAGCAAAGTCGAAGTTAATATTCGTTTCAAAGCCAAATCGAAGCTGTGCAGCTATGCACAATGCCATTGAATTACTTTATATTGTTGTGTTATGCAACAATTAATTTAAAATTTACATTACATTTACCTTGAAAAATACCACCCTTACCTTGACCGACTACAATCTGGCCCTATCTAATAAGGTGAACCTTAGTTTAACCCATTAACGTAAGGTCGCAACCCTCTCAAGGTTAAAAAAAAAGTGTAAAAAGTTGATTTTTTTTTAAATGAACCTGAATGTATATTTTTGTCCTAAATAATTTATTTCTGTTGTTGAGGTCGACATTTTTTCCTCAAAGTGAAGTAGAAGGTTTTGAAGCTTTGCACATCCCTAGTGCTAGGTTGTAGGGATGAGGACACCAAATCCGTCAAATACCTTGAATCCTTAAGGGTATTCAAGATACATGAAAATAGCAGATCCAAAACTCAAATCCTTAAAAAAAAAAAGAAAAAAAATCAAGTTAAATTTGTTTTAGGGCTTTAATACTGATTATTGGTGGTTAAGAACTCGTTTTAATTATAGACTGAAGTTAACAACAACCAGGTCCCAGGCCAGTGATTTAACATCTAACTGAATGTATGAATGTTATAATGAATAAGAAGGAATGTTAACATTTAGTTACTATGTGTATTGTAAATTAATCTTTATATTTATATTTCCAATTATGATAATAAATTTTTCCAAAATTCAAATTCGGTTACAGGATTCAAAGGTAAATTGGAGATTCAGATTCGTTAAATAGTGGATTCAACCCAACTCTACTAAGGTGTAATGACAGTTTCACCGTACTTGTAAAGCATGGGCGGAGAGAAGCGACCCGACTGGTAACGTCTCTTGTGGTTGTTATTCCCTCCTCCAGTGTACACGGACTGGTCGTGCCCATCACTGCGTCGAGGCTGCTGCGGAGCCTGCTGCTGTTGCTGCCCGTAGATGGGGTAGCCGTAGAATATTGGGGCAGGCGGCGGGGGCACGTGATGGTAGAACTGCTGGGCTGAAGTGATGGGAGGAGGAGGGTGCGGAGGGACGGGCGGCGGGGTTTGGTAGCCATTACTGCTCGTGCTGTTGCTGTAGTGTGGCAAGTTTGTGTTTGAGTAAACCTCATGGTAGACACGTCTGGCAATACATAAACATCCAGTTAAACAGAACAAAGTGGAGTCGTCTATAAGCCATGTATCGGATTGCAGGAAATAGGATTAGGTAAAAAAAAAAAGATAATTGAAGCAACAAAGGATTATAGCTAACATGATAGGCATAGAAATAAATATATTTAATTAATAATGAGTGTGTAAACATTTAAAAGTGTTATATATCAAATATGTGAATATTTTCTGAGAAACAAGATATATTTTCGCACCATGTTTTACTACCCGTTTGGGATACATGCACCTGTATCAATTATGTTCATGTGTTAGAGAAAAGGCTGAATTTAGAGGAAGTGTGCCTGGATTTGCACGGATGGAAAGTGGAAACCCACCCTCAATACGCCTGCCACAAAGGATTAGCCGTATTAAAAATTTTATTATTGACACTTGAATCACATGTTAAAAGGAAGTGAAGTGTCGACAAAGTCACGCTCAAAAAGTTAAAGTTTATTGTTAAAGGTTTTAGATATTTTTTTCCCCCATCGCATGCTTTCATTTTTGTTTCTTGGATTTTGTCATACTGGTGTATTTTAATGTATTGAATGTTTAACTTTGTAATGTAGCCAAATGCATTTTTTTAATATATATAAAAATGAAACTTATGACAAATTTAAGACTAATAATAACTGCATTGATGGCCGCATGGTCTAAGACAACTCTTGTGTTAGACTAGACTACCGATGACAGGGAGATCGGGGTAATAATCCTGGTTAGGTATATCGAGTGTGGTTTTTCCAAAATGGTTTTCCACTCTCCCTCCACACAAATAGGGGTGTACTTCCTCTAAATTCGACCTTCCTCATCCATAGCTCAGAAGCGTAATTAGTACATAATGTGTGTGTAGCCTGAAGAGATAATAAGACACAGTGCTAACAAAACTAATAGATGTGAGTCTAGAAAAATTAACTTTAACTCAAAATATTTGATGAGGTATGGTTAAACGAAAAATGTAAAAAGTTTAATGTCTTCAAATAGTATAGAGCTTTGTAGTCAAAAGTGTATTAACCTCTACTGTATTTCCTAAAACATAATAGTTTCAGAGAATTTTACATCCATTACTGTTGGCAGCCTACGGCCTGGGTCGGATTTTTTTTTATTAAAATCATATATTTTTCCACTGCCGGCTTGTTAGGCCTGTTGTAGCTTCATAGGCGTTATAATATAACTTAAAACTAGAACTGGCACAACATCCAGTCCCCAGCCGTTAATTTATCAATGTGAAAGGGTAAACCCATATTTCACCTTTGATAAATTTTCGGCCATGCTGGGAATCTAACCTGTGACCCTTAACTCGGTAGGCATACACGCTACTGACTGAGCTAAGGTGTCGGATTAGCACCTTGTTCTATATTAATTCTAGTATAAACTGTAATATGAAAATTCTTACGTTAAATAGAGTTTTGGTTTAAATTAGGGGGGATAGCCAACAAACTTACCTTAGTGTTAGTGAAATAGAAACTGTTTAGATAAAACACTATTAAAATACATACGTTCACTATCACAGACAGCTTCTTCAGAATGAAAGACTGCTGCTCTTGGTTTGACTGTAAGTAAGTAGAGATAACAGCACTTGGATTACAGTGAAATCATAGCTGAAAAACAATCGGCTGTTGGCAGTCAATCTCGCAGTCACTTTTCTCAGTGAAGCTATAAATTTGGTTGGTCTTGTTAAGAGCAATTTTGTTTTATATTTAAATTTTATATTACAATAAGACATGGGCATTCTTCATTATAAAAGTGACCAATTTATTCTTTGTTTCAAACCATGAAAAGTGAAAATAAATAGTTATGGTATTTTCCCCTAAAATGTTTTATAATGCTGTTATATTCCTTACGATTACTCTACAGTTTATTCTCTTGACCTGAAGAAGCAGTCTGTGACAGTGAAAGCTTGTTTTGTTTTTTTCATTCCAACGATTTATATATATCACTAAGTGTGCTGGCTATCCTTTCTAATCTAAACCAGGTGCCTACGGCTTTGTTCCAAATAACTTAGTTTTTTAATCAAACGTTGAAAAGAGGATAGAAGAGCAAGGCCTACACACTTATAAACAAAATTTGTAGGCCTCGCCCTTCTATCCTTCTTTCAATGTTTAGTTCAATACTGATGTTTGGTGCCATTTTTCCTTTGTTTAAATAACTTAGTTTGCAAGACCTTGCCAATAATAATCTAGCTCCGGTCTCTTGGAAAAGTTAGCAGATCCTTTACCAACTGAGCTAAGACATATACGACATTACTTATGGTTTGGAGACGACTTACTTAACACCTTTTCCAGAGTCTCCGCTGGAGGAGTTAGTCGAAGAGTCCTTACAGTTTTCCTCTAGGTTTGATTGGTCCCCTTGTTGAAGTTTGATAGGGGTTGGTGATCGTGACGAGAACCCCGAATCTGAGTTATATGTTGTGTCCGACATGTTGGTATCCTGTTGTACCGTACATCGGGGTGGCCTAGAATACACAGTCCGGGCAGCTGTTTCAACTTCTTGGCTAAACAGTTTTCACAGAAAATAACAAACATTAAATTGATTAGTAGGCTGAATGAAATGCAAATTAACTCCTAAAGTTGATTAATTTATTACACAAATAAAACCAAACTATCTTAATTTTAAATATGAATCGACCTTTTCATTCCAAGTAGGACCTATAATAGGGCTGAGTTACAACTTATGTTAACGTTTTCCTGTGTACTTTAAATCGTTGTTTGGAATAGGAGAAGTAATTCTAGATAGAAGGCCAAACTGGCATGCACCCAAGGGGGTTGTGGGATGGGTCAAAATATCACCCTTCATATAAATCACACTTTTGTCATAAACGTGAATATTAAAAACTTATTTAAAATGGTTTAAGGCTTATTTTTCCCTTGACATTTTTCAAAAAATGCAGTTTGATAGTTTTTAGAAACCATTTCTTGAAATTTTCAAAGTTGATGGATTTACATTTTCTTCATGACATCTGACTCCTAAGTTGATTATAAGAATATCTTATAGCTTGCAAAAATGTTTAATATTAGCTTTGAATTATGTATTAATATAAATCAAAGCTTATAAAGGATAAATTAATATTGAATAAATGACAAAGAGTGCCCTTTTTACAATTAAGTAACAGAAAAAAAAATAGCATGATGAAAAAATTTATTGAGTCATAGCAAAGCTGATATTTTAACGTTTCATGTTTATCACTTTTCTCGGTGAAGCTTTAAGATTGGTTGGTCATGTTAAGAGCAATTTTGTTTTATATTCCTATGTATATTACGTTAAGTCATGGCCAGTCTTCATTATAAAAGTGACCAATTTATTCTTTGTTTCAAACCATGAAGAGTGAAAATAAAGTTATAATTTTCTTCTTAAAATGTTTTATAATGCTGCTATATATTCCTTACAATTAGTCTACATCTGGTAATTGTTAATGTATGCCATTAATTTCCCATATTTCTTTGATTCTAAGATGCCATCGATTGTAGGACACCTTAATTTTTCAGTACCACCAACAGAAAAAATCTTTAATCCTAATAAAATAAATAAAAATGAAAAGCTAAGATACTTTATTTATAACAAATATTTTAATTATAGAATTAAATTTACTAACAATATATTTTTTATCGGTAGTTATGTTATTCTCACTCCCTTCTGAATCAGTATCAGTCTGATTCTTCTGAGCTATCTTTATCTTCACTATCCCATGATAAATCATCTTCTGAACCATCGAGAGCATTGGTCGAAAAAGAACTGTGATTCTAGGACCCCGTCAATTCTAAAACGCATCCTGTTTTTAAGAGACGTTCAAAGGGGGGGGGGAAATATGTGTCTTAGAATCGAAGAAATGAGGTATACAAGATTGGAATAGATCATGTTCAATGTTTATTTTAACTTATCAATTTTGTTTAGCTAGCAATGTAAATAATCATCTTTGATAATAATTTGTATTACTGTTTTACTTCCAATTAGGCCTTTCACTTATAAGAACTATAAGAGATGGACACAATGAGTAGAGTTCAGTAGATACACTAAAGGAAGTTTTAGTTAAAAGATTGGCCCTCAAGAGCGGTGGACAGTTTCTAAATTCTACACTGAATCGGTGGTCTCCAAGTCCAAGCAGTAGGACCAAAATTCCAAGTACAATAGTGCGTCGATGAATCAAACAAGTTATTCGAATTTAAACCTCAGGGGCAGAAAATAATTGATCAGCATTTTATGTCATTATAGTTATAAATAATAAGTGCTGCGCTGCAGTGGTGCACTTTAGTGATGAGTCATCTACAGTCAATTCACCATAGGAATGATGGTAAATGACAGCTAGCAGAAGATTTTTACTGTACACAATGGTGGAAAATCAATATTGTGGAAATAGTTATTTTTTCCTTAGTTGACCATAATACATTATCAATCAAAATATTAATAAACACCTCAATATAATACTTCCCTTTGGATTAATATACAATTAGTTTTTTGTAACTTATTAAAAGAACAGAAAATATTATTAAAAGCATTATGCTTTTGGTTTCGTAACTGTGACAACGGGATATATTATAGCAAATGAAATAATAAATTTAAGAGTATTGTATTCACAATTTTAACTTCTTTTAACTGTCCACCAACATATTTTTTTTTTTCATAACATAGAGAAAGGGTCATACAAAATATTAGTTTCAAAATAAAAGTTTTTATTTTATAAACACAAGCACATGAACATGATTTTTATGACAGCATCAACAGCCCTTATTTCGGCAAGTTCAACATCTTAATTTATGATGAGAAGGCAACCTTTTAGAAGCTTTCGTTTGTAAAGCACTTTTTAAGTGAGCTACAAACACCACTTCCATAATAAAAAAAACATCTAAAACAGTTCACCGCCAATTCACTGACAAATTGACTGAACAGCATTGTTCGATTTTCTGAGGGAAGGAAGGGAGTGTTTATGTTGGGGATTCGATCACTGCTTTTTTATGCGATATAAATTATTTAGGATGGTAAATCCAGTTCTAATACAAAGTTGATATTCATAAAATAATTTATTTTACATGGTATGTGTTCTGTTTATAGCAATTTGATTATCTAAATGACCATCAAACCTAAAGAGTTAGGTTGATCGACTCTCTAAATATAATTTGCTGAAAATATATTTCAGATAGTATTATTAGCAGAACATACTGGTATAACAAATTTAAAATTATAGGTTTAGTAAGATATAAAATAAAAGACACACACCATAAGAAAACTCTACATTAATTATGTTGGATTAACTGATGATGTAGTTATAAAAATTATACATAAAGAAATAGTTTGCAAACTATCCCAGGCACAGCAAACTTTTTTTGTCTAGAATGAAAGAAAAATGTTTCAATAAATCAAATCACATGACTACAAGCTCTTTATTGTTTGGTCATCTCTGTAAAATAATTATATGTAAGCCTATGTACTAAAAATAAATGTAAGCCGAAAACACTTTTGGTTAGTGGAGAGTTTAATGTGAATCAATAGTATGTTTAGATAATGACCTACACTCATAAAATCATAAAACATTTTCTACTAGGCCTAGTTTCTAAACTAAATGAGAGACAGGAATTTTAAATAAAAATAAAAAATTGATTTAAATCATATGGTCTTAAATTTGATAGTAAAGAGTAAACTATTTAAGGCATCATTATAACACTATCAAGCCATTTTGTTATTTCTTTAAATGATTTAAAAACTGGCTAACATGAAAACAAAATGATAAAATATAAACATAATAAAAATAAAGGGTCAATTTTTCTGATGAAATATTTGAACTCGGTAGTATCTCTTTACTTCAAAGATTGTTGTGATAAAATTATTTATTTCGATGTTATTTCATAAACAGTATTTTATACCAATGTGTTTCATATTTTTTAATGTCTCAAAATTGATTAATGATAAAAATAACCATACAAAAGCTAGTCTGCTTAACTGTGGCTTGAAATTGAAACCTATCACAGAACCTGTCAATTCAAGTGAAAATTGCTTGAACAACATGCAGCCAGTTTTCTTTGTTTTTAGGACAGGTAGTAAGTAAGCTGCAATGATATATATATAGAAACTGGCTGCATGTTGTTCAAGCAATTTTCACTTGAATTGACAGGTTCTGTGATATATATATATATATATATATATATATATAAATATGTAAATATGTGTATCTAATGGTACATATTTTTAAGAGTAATAAGAGTATAAATAACAATATATGATCATTTTTTACACTATATATTATAATTCAGAGGATCTTTCTTACCTGGCCATATTCTTGTTGTTCCACAAATTCTTTTTGCCATTTTGATTATTGTGTGGTTGTCGATAAGCTGGATGACTAGGAGGTGGCATGACTTGTACATTGTTGCTATGATGATTTCCACGCTCCCTCCACCCTCCACCCCTCCCTCCATGACCATGTTCGTAACCTCGGTTAGTGCGGATTGGAGGCATCTCGATGCCCATTAACTGTAGTAAGTCAATCGAAGGACCCAGATGGGGATTGCTGCCAAAGATGTGGTGACTCTGGCGGTTGGCGTTGCTGCTGTATTGCTGATGATTCTGTTGTCCCGTCAAATGTGTATACACATAAGGTGGGAACATCGCATGATACATCGCCCTTATAGATACCGTTGGAAGGGCAAATATTTCTTGGTCAAATAAGAGCAGTAATTAATTACAATTTCATTAACTTGCTCCACTCTAGTCCCTTTAAGATGATTGAATTTCCACTTCAAAGTTCTTCAATGGGCAAAAGGTACAAAAAACACTGCTATATAAATGTTATGCTTCACATCAATACATGTAAGATAATAAAATTTACAGCTCAACATTGGTATATATTTGAATTCCATTTAGGCCTATAGCACATAAAATAAAATGTATTCACAAACAGAACATGGTGGATTAACTAATTATTGCAAATGTATTCGCGCAAAATTTATATGAAAGCTTAGCAAGCAGTCATAAACATGATGCCCATACTGCTATTCGTTTGCAGAGTGCAATCATCGAGTTAAATGTGGTCAATTAACAATCATATATTTGTGCCTACTGTCGAAGTTTTAATAAATGTGTCATTCTATATCGATAAAACAAAGGCTTGTGAGTTTGTTTTCGTTGGCGTGTTCTAAGAGTCCCACTACCTTCGACAACCCGTATAAATATATCACAGCTTGGCATAAAACAGAATTTAAAGCAGCGGCCGACTTATTCTTGATATGGAAATATTAATTTAAAGCAGTCCATATAATTTCTGAAAGAAAAAAAAATTGAAAATCAAAGCAATGTTATAAATAAATGAAGCACTAGCTATATAATAAGAGGTATCTAAAATGTATCAAAGAAATATATAAAATATGGGTGTATGTTGGCGTATAGCTCGAGCGGATAGTAAGACGTAGTGCTAAAAAATAAGGACATAGTTTTACCACACACTTGGGTGTGAAGTGTAGTGAAGCAAGTGAGTGATACACCCTAATTAAGTCAATTTTTTCCAACGTGTCTTACTACCCATCCAGGCCATACGCTAATAGGGTATGGGTTATAAAAGAAGAATTTAAAAAAAATGTTAACTATTTATTTGTAGTTGAATTTGAGTGGAAATCAATTTAGGAAGAGCCATCCTCAGTATATGGTGTCTACTCGACTTGACAAATGAAATTCCCGACTTTTTCCCCGATTTCCTCTGATCCTTTCCTAAAATTCCCGACTCAAAAGTATGTCACACGCTCCTAACCGCCCCCCTTCTTCTATCCTCAGTTTTTTATTAATCTTTTTTTATAAATAATAATAAGTTTTAAAATTTAAATAAACATGCTAATTTTAATTTATATGAACATAGTTTACTAGGAATTAGAAAATTATAAAATACATTACGCAGCTACAAACAAAAAGAGACAGTTTGAAACACATTGTAATTCACTGATTTAATGAATATTGTATTAATGATATTTCATATTTTGGGTAAAACAACATTTACCATATCCCCGACTTATTCTAGTCCATCCCGGCTATTTCCGGTTTGACCTCCCAGTCACCAACAAACCCGACTAGAGAAGAGCTTGACATTTAGGGCCATACATGCAAGAATGAGCCTGAGTAGATGCTCGGTGTGCCGCCGGTGTAAGTAGTGTGTTAGTATGAGTAGACCTTGAGTAACCACAGATTGGGATTGGGACCAGGCTGTCGCTCTACTCCCATTATTACATCAGTTCTTGTAAAAACAACTATGCAGCTTGACTTAGCAACAAAATCAACGCCACGATCACCCACCGAGCATTCACGGAGCATCTTCTCAGGCTCGTTCTTGCATACAATCCTCAGTCCTCATGATTACTGGTGCGGCTCGGATGAAATCGAAACAAATATACAAAATGACACTAAAGTCAGTACCTACTCTTTTTTAGCGTTAACTCTTACTACCTGTTCAAGTTATGCACTTGTGTACTAATTACGCTAATTAGTAAGGATTGAAGGTTGAATTAATAGGAATTGTGCCCACATTTGCATGGAGGTAGAGTAGAAAATCATTTAAGGAAAACCATCCTCAGTACACCCAAGCAGGATTCGAATCCTGATCATTGGCATTCTAGTCTATTGCTATTTTCTAACTATCAGTTAAGCTATTTCTAGGAAAAGTGAACTATAGTGTGCCTTGTTTTAAAGTCAATAAGCACTAAAGTGCAATCTCTTAATAATGAACACTTTTCAGGATCAAAAAAGTGTTCATGATTAAGAAGTGGTTATTATTTGGAAAAATATTTAAAAAAATCATAGCCCTTCAACCGAGTTGAATCTAAATGAACCTAAATAAAATATAATGTTGATATTAAAAACAACAGTCTAATTACAATCTGACACCTTACCTCAGTCTGTGTTTCTGTCTACTGAGCTAAGGCTCCAAGGTTCAATTCCCGGCATGGCCGAAAAATTTATCGATAGTGAAATGTGAGTTTACCCTTTCATAGTGTTGAATTAACAACTGGGGACTGGATGTTGTGCCTGTCCTAGTCTTAAGCTACAAAAAAAAAGTAGCCCCATGGCTTCTTTGGTGCTGACTGACAGCTCACAGCTGACTTCTGACAATCAACATTTTGGTATAAGCCTAAATGTTGACTGTCAGAAGTGACAGCTGCTAAACACATGTTTTTGCAGATCATATGGTTCGGCGTAGTGATACATAGTTTGGTGTGGTAACTTTTCAGAGCTTTTAGCTGTCAGATGTGAGCTGTCAGTCAGCACCAAAGAAGCCATGGGGCTACTGTAGATTGTAAGGCATATGAAACTACGAAAAGTCTATCAAGCCGGTAGTGGAAAATATATATGGCTTGAATAAAAAAAAACATGACCCAGGTCATAGATTAATGGATGAAAAGTAAAATCTAGTTACTGTATTGTGCAGTATTGTATGCAGGATAATTATGACAAGTGATGCATTATAAACAGGACAATACACAAATAAAATGAGATTTCAACCGTAGCTCTATATGTGTGCACGAGCACAGACTAAACTGATGGAACAACCAACCCCTGTTTAAGGCGCAGAAGAGGAGAAAGATATGACGACGTTGAAGTACCATAGTCATTACCACGTAGGCTACCTATTTTATGAGCTTTCAGGTAGAGCAGGAGGACAGTCTTGCTTACACTTCTTTGTGCAAGACAATGGCATTCCTGACACTACTACAGTAAAATACTACATTTGGACTGGCGTTTTCAATTTCCGTTCACTGTTTGGAGATTTTTTATTTATAGATACGCGTCTTTAGGAGTGTCTACATCCGTTATTGGGAAGTTATTTTACAGTAAGAAGGGTGACCTGGCGGTCTAGGGGTAAGGTGTCAGACTTCTATGCTGGCGGCCGGGGTTCAATCCTCGGTCCCGGCATAGATTTATCTGATTACCAAACCCTTTCATCACCTCTGACAAGACATCTTGTGAATGTGGGGAATGCCAGGCCTCCACCGTGGTTCGGATTCCACGTTAAACTGTAGGTCCTTCATTTCATCTCACAATCACCCTACCATTACACATTAGCGTAAGTGTGTATAACCCAAACGGGTAGTAAGACACGGTGCTAATAATAATAATACAGTAAGAACCAGGTAAATGTACACTCTAGGCTCTTCGTTATAAAGAATAATCAACTATTCAGAGGTGTCCGTTAAGGGAGATTTCACTGCAGTTTGTTATTGCCACGTTATTACTCAGAAGTGACATGACATTATTTAATGTGTGATTTTTCAAGAACATGAAATAGCCAAATCTGAGAAAGAAAAAAGAGCCACTGGGAGTATGTTGAGATGATTGAATTTTGCATGGCAGACTGTGACTCTTGCAAGAACCAGTATAAAAACTTTGTTGGCAATAAAAATTAATCTTTTGTTGAGGAAATTAAATTGCCATACAAGAGAGTAGAAGCTGAAGAGGGATGATTAAATTAAACCTGTAAAATGTAGGTTAAATAGAGGAAAATAAAGTGGAAAATAAATTGAATATTAGCACTCATCATTGTGTGGGAAATGATTGGACTAAAATAAAAAAAGCAAAATGTATTATGTATCTTAGCGTGCAATTTATTAATGTGAACTTTAGTTTGATCCAGCTAATTAATACAATCTCAAAAAGATAAGGAAATTGTAGGCCTAAATATGATTTTATTAGATTTGTTAAAACAACATTTATAAAATTTGTATTTCCAAAAAAAAAAGTACATTTTAAATTATATAATGTTATTTTGATGCAGTTAATTACCTACCAGCTAATTAGTATCATATCATAAAGATAAGGAGATTTTAGGGCCTAAATTTGATTTTAATCCGTTTGTTAAAACAAAATTTATAAAATTTGTCTCTCTGTTATGTTTATGTATAAAAACAATATTTTGGGCTTGGCTAATAGGCTATTAAATTATGGTTATGGCATTAATCTCACTTTCAATATGAACATTTTTAGTTTGAGATGTTAAAAACTTACTTTCTTGAAGATCCTTAATTTTTTAGACCCACCAAACAGAAGTAAATTTGTTTACAGGGTTGCAATATAATATCGTTCTATACACTTTATCTCAATAAACCTCCTAATGTGAATATCGATGTCAATGTCTGTCACATTTAAAGAAATTCCACTTGGACACTTTGGATAGTATTAATTTCACCGCATCTATCAACTTATTTAAACCATTATTTATTAATTGAATAAAAAAAATAATCACGTTTCACACAATGAACACATTCTCAGACTACTTATAACTTTGTAAGTGAAAGCAAAGAGCGACCATTCACTCCCTTTTTACTCTTCCCTGTAAACTGGTAAGACGACCACCACATAAACGAGGAAAACACTTTTATGTTATTTCTTCGTATTCAACTTAGAATGGTTGTACAAAAAGGGTAATTCTCATTTGTCAATACTTCTCCCACTTAAGCATGTTGGCTGTCACTCATAGCTAAATACATCTTACTAAGCTTTTGACCTACAGAGTAAAATGATAAAACCTCACACATTACTCATTAGTGCCGACACTTTTATAAAAAAAAATGTGTCAACTTGCAAATGAGCCATACTGATCGAGCGACAGCTGTCTGTTAGTGATAATATTGCAGACTTTTGTGGATAAAGGATGTCATGTGGCCAGCACAACAAATTCTCTGGTCATTAGTCTAAGTTTTCTAGATCAGATCCACTACTTTTTAATTCAAGTAGCTCCTCATTTGTCTTCACCAAGAAGAGGTGACCCTATTCCAAACCCACTGCCTCACAGAAAAATCTGGTGGCGCCAGGAATCTAGCCCGGGACTTTATTAAATACATAGAGGGTTTTGTCTGTCTGTCTTACAAGTGTTTACACCTACATATTTCAACTAAGCCAAAACAAGATTAAAAAACCATTAAAAAAGGTTGACTAACTATGGGTACCAGGGGTAGTCCTAAATCAATATAAAAAATAAGTTAAACTATTAGGGTTAAGGATATTTAATTGAAATGGTGGGGAGGAAGAAAAGCTGTTTAAGTAAGCTAAACTTTGTTCACACCTTTATTTGCTCATAATACAATTCATTTTTAGATTAATTTAATTTCACGTATTAAAAAAGTGCATCATTATCTTTGTTTTCCCAAAATTATAGGGTGAAGTGGGGTAAGTGCAACCACGGGGTATAAAAACCTATTTAAGCATAAAAACTACAGCATATGTTTTATAAGACCATTTTTTACTTCCACCAGCAGTTTAATCTAAGAGATTATTCGTTTGTTTTTAGTTTGAAAAAACCCTTACATTTCACCATCGAGTAAAAGTGCCAGACCTAAAATTTGCAGCCTCCTTAGTCTTGGACCTTAAGACTTAGGCTATTGATTTTTATGTTTCTAGATCATTTTGATGTGTAGATGTTCTATTTTGCTTTAGCATGTTTCTGTAAAATATTACAGCCGTGGCTGCACTTCCTCCAGTGATTTTGCACATGGAGCAAGTGCAACCCATGAGCCCGGGGCTATTGTAGCCACACTGGCTGCATTTGGCCCAGGTTATTTTTTTACACTTTTTTTGTTTGTTTTCTTTTTTATTAGTTTAGTTTGTATTTAATATTATTTTGCTTGCTCAATTAGGATGTAGAGGATACATTCACTTTTCAGTGTCATTTGCTTCACTAAACATTCAATAAAATACCAAATACATGCAAAAAGAATAACGTTTTCATAGGTTAAGTCTAGGTTAAGTTATAAAACCAACTTTCTAAGTTATAATAAGAACAAACTTTTCGAACAAACTTTTTTTTTTACAATATTGAAGTGATTTTGGGTTTCTGAAGTTCAAAGAGCCAAAGTGCTAATCCTTCAAACATTGAAAATAAAAATAAACTTTTTCTTTAATTGAACAAAAAATGTAACATGCCTGGTAGTCCAACAAACATGGAGAAAATATCTACAGTAGCCCCATGGCTTCTTTGATGCTGACTGACAGTTCACAGTTGACTTCTGACAATCAACATTTAGGTATATACCTAAATTTCGACCGTCAGAAGTGACAGCTGCTAAACACATGTTTTTGCAGATCATATGGTTTAGCGTAGGGATTTGGTCTGGTAACTTTTCAAAGCTTTTAGCTGTCAGCTGTGAATTGTCAGTAAATATATTAATATGTTATTTATAAAGATTTTGAAATTATACGGTTTTTGTGACCTTTTGTGTTTTCCATCAGGAAAAAGTTTGTAACTTTTGACAGAATAAAGATTTTTGAATGATTCAAAAACTGTCAGAATCTGTAAAAAAAAATGGGCTAAAATACTCTTGCCCCAGTGTTTCTTTAGGAGCACTTTAATATAGAATTACAGGCCCTGGCTGCACTTTCCCCAACCTCCAGGGTAAATGCAGCCACGTGGCATGTCAAAAAAAATTCCAAAACAAACACCATGCAATTAGAAAAAAATCTGTATGCCAGAAAGTCTATTAAACAAGGATATTGCATGCTGAGTTCTAGTTTCATATTTCTGCTTGCAATAACAATTACCATGCAAATTGAGTCCATAAACCAACTATTCCAAAACTTGGTTGCACTTATCCCACTTCACCCTATATTTCTTTAGTTTTAACTTCCTTATATTTAATATACCTATTATTTTTAAAAGAAATAGGCTATGTAGGCTATTTTAATGGTATTTGGGTAAATAAAATGTTTTAATTTGTTAAATAAATCTATGAATCAGACACAAAAACTGATGGATTTCACATAAATTTAAATTAGTGTTTAATTATAGATATAATTTTGAAACAATTTAATGTCAGTTAATATAAGCCTACGATAGCCAAGTTAATCCTTCAAAAATATGATCTTATAAATTTAGGGGAATACCCTTACCAAAAGGAAGTAATTTAATCTATTATCCTTGTGGTATCTTACTTAAATAAATAAACTGACATGAAATTCTAAATAATTATACAGCCGATTCCAAACACAACTATTGATAAAATGGTTATCTTTAAACGTTTATACCCACACATTATGTTAACTTTCAAAATAAAAATAAAGCTTTTCAAATATTTTTACACAATGTTATTTACCGTTCGCGACGTGACATTCCAAATTTTCATTGAATTTTGACTTGCTTTCTATTATTTTCTTCCTCATTAGTTACTCCCATCTTAACTATGGATTTTCCCCATTTCCAAAATTATATATTAAAAGTATTGCTTTTAATTTACCATATTTATTAACCATATGACTAAAAATATTATGAAATATTGCTTCATAGGAATTTATAGCCAAAGTTAAGTAAAAATAATTTAAAATGATGTGATAAAACTGACTCTACTACCTGTCACATATTACACATTATAATTGTCGCCATGTTGGGCTGCACTAACAAAACAAGTGACTGTAGTGAGCGTACAGACCTAAATTTTGAGCTACTAGAAACCGGGAAATCTTTGCGCGGTCGAATACTCCTTTGATTGCTTCCAAGTATTATTTTCATAATACTATCAAATACACTCAATACAGCGCTTGGAATTTTTAAAACTATGCGGTGCTTTGAATAGATAGAAGCACCGCCAAACTCACTACACGTATTCATTCTTAGTTTAATGGTACATTCAATTTATATATAAGTTTTGTCTGACATTGAAGTTACGATTTTTTTTTTAAACACGTTTTCCCAATTTTCATGTAAAAGAGTAACTGGAAAAAATCAGAGGCTTCAATGTTGATAATTCTGTAATTTGGGTAAATAAAATTAATACTTAAAATAAATATATAATCAATCAATGGTTAGTTCATTAGTTTCCCTTTTTTAGTCTTGTCTCTCAAATTTTCCCGTGTATAATAGAGGTTAGGACTTAGGTTTGCCAAAGTAAATAAAAATATTTAAATAATAATCCTATAAATAAATGTTGAACATTTAAGGCCCATAGTTCTAGAATTTTTTTAAATTTATTACATTATTTTGTTGATCTGCCGGTCTTTAAGGTTCAAGGAAAGGAAGTGGAGTTAAATAAAGAAAGACGCGACTTGCTACAGCAATTTTGCAAATTTATCTTATTTCCCAATTTATTTATATTTTTTCAGAACGAGTATGGTAGATATAACAGATATAGATATAATAGCAAACTAAAATTCTTTAAATGTAATGTTCTTTACCTGTTTTTTTTCTTTTTCTTTTAGTAATTAAATGGGATCTCAGTTTCACAAAAAGGAATTTCCTATTCTTTTCAAAGGGTTCTAAGAGTATTTTCCAAGGTATTAGGTATTTTATTTTTAATTGATTTAGGTGTGTTGAATACTAATTTTCAACAATATTACGGTACCGGTAACTATTTCGCACCAATGAATGTAACAGTTATTATATTTAGAGCATGTATTGAATTTAATAGAATAGAGTAAAATTAATATTTAGCACCGCGTCTTACTACCCGTTCGGGTTATACGCTTTAAGTACTAATTACTCTAGTGGTTTAGGAATTGGGAAGGTTGAATTAGAGGAAGTGAACTCGCATTTGCGTGGAGGAAGAGTGGAAAACCATTTAGGAAAAACCACCCTCAGTTCACCCGACCGAGATTCTAACCTCGATCTCCCCGTCCTCAGCAGTCGAGCTCAACACGACAAGCACGTTAGCCAACTACGCCAGTGAGGCGGGTTAAAGTAAAGTTGTATTTCCTTTTTCCTAGAGGGCTAAGCACCTATGCCTAGCTGAAGCAAATATTATAAAATCCAGCGTTACATAATTAAAAGCTAAATGGGATCACTTTGATCATTTTGACGGGATTTTGGTCATATGACTTGGAAATGCTGTATATAGTAGTCAGCTGCTCAGGCTGGGTTTGTATGGATGCATAACGCAACGCATTTGTAAATAGTGCATATAGTACAATCCACAATTGAAAATAATAAAAAACTTTCAATAAACGTAATTTTCTCAATTCCATAGGCGGTCTTTTATTCTTCTAAATTGGCCTAGACCCTTCTCACTACTAAATAAGGTGTTTAAAGATACTTTAATAAGGAGTTCACTATACACACCACGTTAGTTAAACTGTAATGTTTAAACTTGAAATTAACCTAATTAATTTTTGTGTTAACAATTAAATCAAATTTAATTTATATTATTTAGTTATGATTTTATTATTTTCATAAATATAATAGTATACCTATTTCTCAAAAACAAAATAAAAATATAACGAACACCAATCATATAATTAATACAACTATACAATCGTTGCCATTGATTATAAAACAAAGAACCTTCATTAATAATAAACAATTTTGATTACCACCAGGCGTTTCACATATAAATACAGAAGCTAGTTCTTTACTGATGTGAATACTCACGTTTGATTGCCTAGAATTTCTCTTCGCATTCTCATAGACTGATACAAGGGCCGTCTATTCACAAGTCCACGCATAGCTCATATGATTCAATTTAAATTATCTGTATGCATTGTGCACAATTCTATTAGCTATAGATCGATTTTAAACGCCATCATTAAAGTTAATCTGTTTCAATTTATTATGCACTAATGTGATCAACACTATTCACTGTTATTTATACGTTATGCATTAATATAAATCAAGTCTAAGTGATAACAACAAAGAGTTTATCACTTAGTATTGAAAGTAAGTACACTCCGTCTATTCTACAAGGCTGCATGCTGACCTTGTATTATTCCAATACGTTATTTAATATGTTGCACAAACCTTGATAAACACAAACATTATTAGATAAACACTTTAATTTTATTTACCAATAATAACCAATAAAATAATGTAGGCTTATTAATTTATATCATGTTATTGTCCTTCATTCCAAATTCTAGATGTTGGAGACATATATCTGCTAGTATTACATAAAGTTTGTATTATTTCTCTCAGGTTTATAGCTTAGGCTGAGTTTATATTCGTGCACAGAGCATAGCTAATAAATTATCTATGGCTAATAGAGAATAGTGTATTGCAGATAGTGGGTAAGAAGTTGAAATATATTATTTTTAATAGTTTCGTTTATAATCGATAAATGGTGAAAAGAATACAATACTACATAACTTTTTAAAGTTATGTATATTTTATAGTATATATAGTTACTGAATTTGAGACGTATCATCCAATGAGAATACGAGGAGTGAGTAGAACCCATTAAACCCTAGTATGCAAGCAGATGAAAATAGTTAACTTCTGTATTATTTTTCAAATTTGAAAAGCCTTGTGGTAGTCATATTTATTATTCACAAGTTATCTTAGTTTTTATAGTTAACTAGCAATTTTGTACGGCGTTTCCAGTGACCCAATGTGGTATAAGAATTATATAAGTCCTCCTCGCACCCCCGTGGCGCCAGATTTACCATAAGAATTTAATTATTAAATTAACAATATTTTCTTCAAAAATTTGTTAAAAATAGCCTAATTAAAAAGCCAATTAAAATTTATAAATCCGGCTTCTAGGCGCAATCGGCCCCCCTTCCGTCCACCTATGTTAAAAATCTCAGATCTCTGAGTGCCGTAGATTTGGCTGGGTATCGCACACAAACAAAAACACACAGACAAACACTTTATTTTATTATGATATACTAGCAATCCCACACGGCATTGTCCGTAACTCCTTCAAAAATTTGTTAAAAATAGTTTAGTTAAAGAGCTAATACAAAAATTCAAAAATCCTGTTTCAAGGTGCATATACTATATTCACTATTTACTGTTAGTTATGCGTTATGCATGAATATAGAACCAGCAATCAATGTTTATGAATCCACTCTCACTTGAATTGTCTGTGGTCAGCCCCACACACTCTTATGAAAGTCCTTATCACACAGTATGTAAATTTGATCAGGCTTTGAAAATTACTATTTGTATAATGTGTCGCAATATGAAGTAGCGGTGTGATCGCCGCATATTGTTGTTATAAATATGACGTGGAGTGTACTCACTGCTTTTTTTTTGTATTGTTTTAGATAAACACTATTATAAAACCTTAGCATAGCTTGAATTATTATATTATAAGATTATAATTATTATCTTTTCCATTTAGAATCTAGTATAATCTGAATGGAATCATTGAATAATTTATATAAATAATTTAAATCTGAATTTGATATAAAAAAATGTTTGTGTTAGAATTTAGCGTTCCTTTAGATTCTTTGGTTATAGATCTAAATTAGTCAACTCAATTATTTAGAATTTTTTTAAATGTTGCAAATATTACAAGCCATCTCTTTACCTTAAGCATAGGTTAATTTATATGTATCTATGCGCACACACACAAATAACGACCAAGCAAATTTGAATGCTCTAACATTCATGATCAAACATTTAATGTATTTTATATGGTTTATGTTGTATTTAATATGTTTTATGCTAGTTATATCGGTTTTTGTCATCATCAGAATCAGTTTATAGACTGTTGGCTGGTTCATTTTAATAAAATGCCTACATCTTCCTTTATCCTTCCTCAATTATTCTCCTCTCACTTCCATACTTTATTTTATCTGCTTCTTCTATCTTCCTTGTCCTCCCTTGTAGTCTTTTTTCTACATACTTCATTTCCATAATTTTCTTTGGCATCCACTTTTCCTCCATTCTCATTACATGCCCATATCAATTCAGTCATGCTTCATCTATCTCATGTACTGTATGTACTCCCTGTACAATTACACTTTTCCGCATAGTTGCATTTGTAATCTTGTTTTTCAGTAGTAATTAATTTCTCTGGTTGCCATATTATTTAAAACTATATAATTAAGATTTCTTCACAATATTTAATTTGTGTTAAAATCCGATACTAGCGCTACTATTCCTCAGTGTTTGATCACTAGAACTAAATAGTCGGACTTTTGACATAATAGTTAGCAAATTTCTCAACAGGTTCGTCAACGCTATTACCTTTAACTAAAATAATATATTAGCTTTTAAAACAGTAATTTTCTAAAATTAGGTCAATTCTAATAGTATTTTTTTAAAATTATATTTAAATCTATTATGTTTTAAAATAATAAATATAATTTATTACTTAATATTATATATAATAGATTACATATTATTTAATTATATTATTGTTCACCGCAGACACAGTATATTTAAATTTATATATATCCAAAAAAAATTCGCCTTACAAATTCACTCTGGCTTCTCTTCAAATCGAAAAAATCTTTCGCCTTTTACTAAAGATTTCCGTGGAGAGGAGCACATGATGAGTCTATAACCAATTTGTTCCAGGTTTGGCTTCAAGCTAAACCTAATAATTTAATCCAAAAGCTATAAGTTCTAGAATTAGTAATTATAATTCTAATGCTATCTTAAGTTAAGCATGGGAAAAATCGTGACAATATTCGTACATACTAGTAATGGGTCGAACCAGCTCGTTGACGCGAGCCAGCTCACATAAGCTCGCTCACTCAAAAGAGTCATTCATGAAGAGTCATATCGTTCACCGCATTGCTGGCTCGCTCCCAATCCCTTCACCCCTTCCGTATAATAAACTTAATGAGCGAGCGCTAACTAGTTCTCACAATTCTCGTTCAGAGCGTGCCAATCTGTCGCTTTCCTTTCAACTTATGAACGAATTACGTTTTATGTGCAATTTATCCGAATCCTATTGTGTTTGATTCTTTAATTCAATTATTTACGCATATTACTTATAATAATTAACCTTAGCATATAACCTTTAGTGTCTAATTAACAGAATTATGTCTAAGTGATGTTAAGAAAAATTGTTTGTTTAATATTGTAGGCAGTGCTGCTATCTAGTAACGATAGTAAGCATTTATAGTTGATTTTTCTTAGTAGCGAAAGAAGAATGACAGAAGAGTCGTGAATGACAAACACTCCTGACTCTTGCCAGAGTGGATGTACGAGAGCGAAAAAGTCGTGAGTAATGGTGGCGTGAATGACTCGTTCGCGAATCAAGTCATTCGTTCACAGCTCTCCTTCAAGAGTCGTTCAATTTGAATGACTCGCTCACGAACGACCCATCACTAGTACATACTCCCAGCCTAGTTTTTTTTTTAGCACCGCGTCTACTGCCCGTTCGGATTTTACGCGTTTATGCCAATTACGCCAATGTGTTAGGGATGAAGATGGTCGATTTTAAAGGAAGTGCACCCACATTTGTTTGGAATGAGAGTTGAAAACGTTTAAGAAAAAAATCACCGTCAATGCACCCAACTGGAATCGAACCTCAATCTCACTATCATCGGTAGTCCACACTAGTGCGGAGTTTGGCTAACTTGGAAAAAAGTATAGCCAAAAAAAGTTCAATTTTACATTTCCCAATTAGTAATTAGCTATTAAGTCCATTTTTTGAACAAATTGTTTGTTTCCTAATATTTTCTGGGCTAGATAAAATCAGTCAGTAGATTGCTGACCCTTGCCTTAAATCATTTGATCACCAAGTGTGGGTCCTTTCAATGTCACTCATCAACAATTTATTGTGAGAATATATTACACACTGTGCTTGTATTGTGGAAATGTTTTGTACTACGAAAGCTTTCTCCCTTCAAAACTCATTTGTGAGACTCAAACCAACTCTAAGCTATGCCTATATAATAAATAAATAAGGTTGCGCCGGACCTGATCTCAGCGCTCTGATAAGAACACAAGGCACTCACTTCGTTTCTACTGTAAGACTGCTTCTAAATATCTCTGGTAGCATAGAGGAACAAGTTTACTCCGGACATGTTACAGCGCTGCCTGTGATAGAGAGACGAGGAACAAGGTTGCTCCGGACCTGTTACAGCGCTGTCTGTGCCAGACACGAGGAACAAGGTTGCTCCGGACATGTTACAGCGCTGTCTGTGATAGAGAGACGAGGAACAAGGTTGCTCCGGACCTGTTACAGCGCTGTCTGTGCCAGAGACGAGGAACAAGGTTGCTCCGGACATGTTACAGCGCTGCCTGTGATAGAGAGACGAGGAACAAGGTTGCTCCGGACCTGTTACAGCGCTGTCTGTGCCAGAGACGAGGAGCAAGGTTGCTCCGGACATGTTACAGCGCTGCCTGTGATAGAGAGACGAGGAACAAGGTTGCTCCGGACCTGTTACAGCGCTGTCTGTGCCAGAGACGAGGAGCAAGGTTGCTCCGGACCTGTTACAGCGCTGCCTGTGATAGAGAGACGAGGAACAAGGTTGCTCCGGACCTGTTACGGCGCTGTCTGTGCCAGAGACGAGAAACAAGGTTGCTCCGGACCTGTTACAGCGCTGTCTGTGCCAGAGACGAGGAGCAAGGTTACTTTGGACCTGCTCCAGCGCTGTCTGTGACAGAGAAACGAGGAACAATTTTACTCCGGACCTGTTACAGCATGTATTTGATCGATGGAGCAGTGACAAAAAGGAACCGCTCCTTTAATGTCAGGAACAGGTTGTGTGTGTGTGACGTTAGAGGAGCAGGTTGTGATTTCACAACCCATCCCCATCTTGAATACCACTTCACATAAATTCCACTTATTAGTTTAGAATAGTGAATTAGTGTTACATTTTATAGTTATTAAACACCCCCCACATAAATTACAACTTGTACTCATCTCATTAGGATTTAGGTTAATTATTTATGAGGTAAATTATAATAGCCTGCTACCTACAATAAAATGCTTAGTGTAATCACAAAAGCAGATAGACCTAAAGAGAAGAAAAAATTTCAATTGATGTCAATCAAATCTGTATTGATCTGTCCTTGGTAAATGCTATAGAAAGGAGATTGACCCTCAACTCTGCAAGAATTAAAAAAGATCCCATGAGTGACCTCAGTACAGGACGAGTTAATGAGAATGGCAGTGTTTATGATAAGACAAAAATTGACACCATAACAACTAAGTGGCAATGAGATTTAAGTTGCTAGCTATATTCTTTTGGGGGGTTCCATTCAATTTTCTTGACAAAATCTCTTTGTTCGTAGGTAGGGTGAGTCCTACTCTTGATTTAATTGCTAAATATAAAAACCACAATCTAGCTTAGACCAAATGGGATGTCAACAACTATTTAGCGGAAGTAATAATTATTTAAACTATAGGTTCATATCAATGTTAGCATTTAAAATACAGCATTCACCATTTATGTTAAACACTGATTAGTGGTTGCCTAGCCTGACGCATCACTCCAGATTAGGTGTACTGAAAGTAGTTCTTTAAAAAAGTTTTCCACTTTCCCTTCATACAAATGCATATATATTTCCTCTAAAATTATACTTTCCTTATCCCTATTTCAATTAGTGTAGTTAATGTATGCATGTAACACAAACTGATATTAAGAAACTGTATAAGATGACAATTTTTATTTTAACAGAAATATGATGAGATTTAAACAAAAATTATAACACAAGGTTTACTATTATGGGTTAAATAAGGACAATCATTTACATGGATTTAGTTTGTATTTAGTTCAGACGGTTTATTACAAAAAAAAATAATAACATAATTAGAAAATACAAACAAGTCAAAGATATAAAAGCTCACACAAAAATTGCAACTTCTTTCTCAGTAATCAAGACAGGTCCATGTACTATTTATCTCGCCAAATCAATAAACTTAAAAAGTCCTTGCAAATTTCAATCATTTTGTTTTGTGTGAAACTAAAAGTGAATCTTTTTTATTTAATTTATTAGTTTGGCTTATGGGTGTGCAAAGCTTCGAAACAAATATCAGCTTCAGAAATTGATTAAAAAGATTCACCAAAAAATATCTAGACAGCTAAAATACCTAATTATGTTTGATTATTGCCATTGTGAGCTGTTATATTCACTACAAATTAAAAATTCAGAAGCGGCGTGCAGGTTGTGGTAACTTGATTTATCAGATTCTAATGAAATATTACTCAACAAGTGTGCAATAAAGCATTTTCTATTTTTTTAAATTATATAAATAACCACTAAATACTATTTTTTTTCAAGCATAAAACAACTAACAAAACATATTCATAACTTTAATAAGGCTTAGAGAATATTTAATATATTTGAGAGTTCCCTTCAAATTGAAAAATTGGAATTCACACACCCCTAGTTTGGTTAAAATATTAAAATTTCACAGTTAAATTGTAAGGATGAGCTCAACACACGATACCAAAGTTAGGACCCCCTCCCCCCCAACCTGCTTTAGGTTCCAGAGTTTAATAAATACTGGTCTGTCAGATAATGTCATTTACATTCCCAAGCAGTCAATTTGGCTATGTTATAGTTGGCCAAATCTTCTTGCACACAAATTAAAAATAGTTGTAACCAAAACTGACTATACAACATTAACACCAAGTTATTTGTCGTAAAATGATGTACGTATTGCGATTTTAACAAGTGTACTTTATATATAATCATCATATTAGAGCGAAACCTCAATTATATAATGTACTCCATGGAAAGTTGTGTTTTATTGCATACACTTACAGTAATTAAAATGGTTGGTATAAGCTAATGAGTGCCTGATATATTAATAAAACTTTTATAAACGAAAGAAGGTACAGGAAAACATATCGGAATTAGCTATGTCTGTCATGTCTGTTTTTGTCATTATAATACAGTGTACATCCTTCACAAATATGACCAGCTATCATTTCGTCAAAACAAAAACTGTCAAATGTTATACACAATTTTTCCGAAGCAAAAACTTTGCTATTTACTTTCAGAGTGTCCTTTAAAGCGACCAGGTAGTGTGTTGATAAAAATCTCATCAATTAATTTTTTCTAACCCTGCAACAAAAGTTTAGAACCACATACAAGATCATTTATAAAATGTGTGATTCTAGATTACTAATCAATCATTCAGTTACCAATATAACCAGAAAAACCTCATAGCCCCATAACAGTTCATGAATAAACTTTGATTCTTGACTACCGACTAATAATTTCCTCCAATTCTGTGGTCAGGGTTCAAAGCCACATATTAGTTCATGAACAAAGTGTTCAATTCTCAACTGAACATTCATTTCCTCCAATCCCACAGCAAAACCTCATAAAATATACATGGTATTTATTAATAATAAGTCTTGAGTAATTGAGAACTACTAACAAATTATTTCCTTCAATTCTGCAACTTAATCTCATAACCATCGGTTAATTAGTAAACAGTGTGATTTGAGGCTACTGATTATAGTCTTTTTGATTAGATAGGCATTATTTATTAAGAATTTATGGAAAAAAAAAATCAATAAATGAAAAATTAACAAATACTTTGCAATAGATTGTTTATTTATATTTATGGAATCAAGTGTTCCATAGTGAATCAATTTAAAATAAAAACAACATATTAACATAGGATTATTTAATTACAACAATATAAGATAGTTTCTTTGTCTCAAGATAAAATAGATAAAAAAAAAAGTTTTTATCTTTCCTGAAAAATCCCTATTTTACATTTTTCTGCTAACTTAAATTATTTTGATCATGTACAACTAAACTTAATCACTGCAAACAAATAAGTTATGTAAAAAAAAAAGTATTTGAATAAAATGTTATCATTAGGAATGTGCAAACAGCTCATGTATGTTTGTATAGCATCAATAATTTGAAATATAATTTTATTCTACTCACACTAAAAAAAATCCTATATAGCCCATAGGAACAAGGGCTGTTTGTCGATTTTAACAATCTAATACCATAACAATGAAAATAAAATCTTTAAAAGATTTTGTTTTTGTTTAAAGTAAAATGAAATGTTCTAATTTTAGTGTTTTCACAGTATGTATATGATTATGAACTACAAATAATGTTGAATATTCAAGAAATTACTGTTTCAAGTATGTATGCATTATTATTATTATTAAGTGGTCTGTCTTATGACAGGTCCATTCATTTTGCCAGCGAACTTAGACCATGTGCCCTATCCTCTGGCTCCTCCTTGAGCTCCCAGAACTTTCTTCTTTCCTTCAAGTCATCTAATATTTGAAGCATCCTCCTTCCAAAGCTCCTCTTTTCCTAAAACTTTACTTCTATCATGTCGTGCAGAAGACAATTCTTCCCCAAGTATGTGTCCGATCTCGTTTGCTTTGAACCGAAAATCACATCCAAAATGGTTCTCATCTTACTCACTCTTCTTAGGACATTTCCCTTTGACTCCATGTCTATCCACCTGATTGTTGATGTTGATGATGATGATATAAACTAAACGATGTTTGTCGAATTGAAGTAGAGTGTGATTTGCAGTGTGCTATGTCAAACATCAAACCCGATATTGACGAACTGATCAAACTAAAAAGTGCCAACCATTAAACTAATTTTATGTATTTTTTCTTGCTTCCAATAAAAAAATAAAGAAGAGAGTAGAAAGCATTTTTGACAGCTTTTCCCAAATATAAGGGTGGTTGAAGAAATATAATGATCTACCAATGGGGACATCAGCTGAAAAAGGTTGGGAGGGTGTGTGAAGATTCAAAAACTCAAGTCTGCTTCACAGATAAAAAAAACAATGATAGCTAAGATACATGTATATGTAGATTTTCAAAATTTGTATTTTTATGTGCACTAAGTTTATCCATGGCTCTATCTCATAGTATGCACCCTTTCATTATATAAAGTTATTGTACATCTCAAATTAATGTTCATAATTATGTTATTGTTATAAGTGAATTACTTGGTGTGTGATGTAATTAACTTAGGTCAAAATCTGTTGAAATAAAGCAGTAAAAAAACAACAGATAAAATATTTAATGATAAGAAAACAATATAAATACACATCCATGTTAGTCTTGTGATCTAAAAGTTGTATCACATTTCTGGCCTGCTTTCTTCGTCTTTATCGGACCAAACTATCCTCCTAAAAGTCATGTGTTTGATGATGTTTGTTTTGCAATGTAATTGTGTCAATTTAGAGTCCTCGGCTTTTAGGCTTTATCCAACTATCATTTTACTGGTGAGAATGAATCTGCTCTTTACAAACCAGAAAAGTTGCCAAGTAGAAATAATAACTAATTTATATTTTTTGCTATTTTGTTTGTAAATTCCTCTCCTTCCTACCAGCACACTTATTATTAGATTCAATATAACATTATTAATAGTGCTGCTATCTATACAGTGATGTCATAACTGTATTGATAGTGCTGCTATCTATAGTGATGTCATAACTGAAAAACAGTCAACCTTACATTTCAACCAAAAGCATCAGTCTACTCTCCTGAACTGATGAAGCCGACTGTGACAGCTTGTCCTTAAAAATGTGTTTGTTTTATAGTGTTATATCTAAACAATTTCTACTCCAGTATCACCTAGGTAAGTGTGCTGGCTATCCCTCCTAATTTAAACCATGATTTAGCCTAGTGCTCTATACCACATAACCATTATTTCATATTCAGCCTTATCTTATCTACAAAACATCACACTACTGACTTGAACCATAATCATCAACAAATAACCATTTACAAAAACTATATCATGATACATATCATAATATGTTAGATTCTGTAATGGTACACCTTTAATAGTCTACTGTTCCATGGTATCAAACGCAAGCTCATTTTTTATTTTGTGAATATTTCAGTCCGAGTTGTGACTATTACAGCGGCTGAATTGACTATCTATGGCTTTCTTTAAGTGGGTTATATCTCATTCTTTAGAGTGTCAAACTTGCACCATATTTACCTGACGGCTATTATTTGTTCTGGATTAGTGCTTTTGTCACTTATTAATTTTATAAATTAATACTATTTTAATACCAATATTCACGAGGTTCTAAACAAAGTTTAATTTTCTTCACATGTTAATATCGACAGTTTCTGAATATATTTCATGAGCTTGGTGTAATTATCTAACAAACTTTTTAAATGAAGATAAAAAGTTGTCATTAAATTCCAGAACACTGTTGCCATATATTAAAAAAAGCGAGGTCACCATGTGAATAAAATTAAATTCTAGGTTTGTACTGAAGCAATATTTTATTTATTTTGGCCAAAAGAATGTTTTGACATAAAAACTGCAAAAAAACACTGGCCTTTTCTTGCTTCCTCTTCAATCCCACCTTAAGTGTTTTTTTTTAAATATTGGACTTTTAAATTTAGTCATAAATAAATTCCTACAAAATCATGGGGGCCATCAAGCACCAAGGACATATGAAACTTTAGCCTAATCATTTCAGTGTTTAATTAAGTGTTCAAATCAATAGGCGTGTTTGTGGTTATTGTATTAATTTGTATGTCATAGCCTTTGTCGTAAGAATTTTTAAATTTTAATGTGTGCAAGTTTAAAATATCCACAATCTTATTTCAAAAGCTGAAGTTGTTAATCTTGAAAGATGTTTTTTCTAAAAGTTTGATAAATTTGTAAAATTCAAGAAAAATGCCAATGAATTTAAAATAATATTATTATTTTATGAAACTTTATTTTTAATAGTGCAAAATGTTATTCGAAAGATACAAATCTAAATGGCCAAAAGTTCAGTCATATTGAAATACATTCTTTTGATTGTTTAATACCTTTAATAGCCAAGCGAACATTGATTAATGGTCTACAAAAAAAAGAGTTAATAGTTCAAACTTTGCAGATTTATTTTTAGTTTAGGCATTTCTGGTCGTTAAATGTTAATCTGACTCAATTATTTGCTCAAATTTTGTTTCAACGTTGTGGCAAGCTTGAAAAAGTAGTCTGGTTATTCCTACTTTAAATGATTCATCTTAATTAATATAAAAAAGTATACATATTATGTGATGGGGGGTGCAAAACTTCAACTTCACTTTGAAACAAATATCAGCTTCAACTTCGCTTTGACATTTTTTTCACAATTTGACCATCACGAAGCTTCACTAATAAAAATACTGACTTAAGTAATGCACAGTTTGTGTTCAGTTATTTCCATTCTGAGTTAGTTATGTACATACAGTACAAATTAATATTAAAATTAAAACAATTTGATGCAATTAAATTGTAAGTTGTGATAACTTGATTTATCAGAATAAAACAAAATATTATCTGATGGTTTACATGTACTGGTTCAAAGTAATTTTAATGCATAAATTTATTCAAACCATCATAATATAATATTTTTTCAAGCATAAACGGCAAAATAATATTCAAACTATCATTCGGTTTCAAGAATATTTAATATATTAGATTCGAAAAAGTGGATTGCACGCTCCTCCCTCCCCCCTATTATATAGTGATTTACAATTATCTATTGTTTTGCAGCTCAACACAGTTTAAACATGCTTTTTATTTTTAAAAAGTTGTATGTCAAGGAATGGTATTTAGAAAGAAATGTGTCCTTGTGAGGTCAATATAAAGTTAAAATTAATCTTGAATGGGAAAATATTGCTGTAAAAATAGTCTTCTTTTGCCCTCATTAAGCTGCTCAAATACTCCAGCTGGAAATTTATTTAAGTTCATTTTCTTTTGAGAAATATTGAAATGTTTTAAAATGTCAACATTCTTTGTTTACGATGGTTAGATTAGATTACCCTTTTTTTTAAATGATAATTTGAGAGCTAGTGCATTCCTTAGATATTTTTTTTAAATAAATGAATCTTATTTAAATGTATTCAAACTATTGAAAAATATGATAATTAAAATTCAAGTGAAATTACATTTTACTATGTGAAACAAACAAATTTCAAAAAAAGATTAGGAAAATAAGAAAGCTTGGTGAGCAGTAGATTAATAAGATAATAAGCGTGAAGAAAAAAATAAAAGCTTAACTTTTAAACACCAATGAAATATGTTAACAAAGGTTACTACAGTATCTCCCATACCAAAAAAAAAAAAAANAAAAAAAAAAAAACATACTGCAAGTGAAATCGTGGGGTACGCCATTATTATTCCCCAATCATCTTTCCGCCTATGTGATAAAAACTCTTACAGCAGATTTTGAAACTATCTCCCATTTTTTTAAATTTTCTGATCATGTAATCTATCATCCATCTCTCCAGAGAGGTAGAAACTGCTTCAAAGGCAGTGTTGGAAGATGTGTTCTGTTAGTCCCAGACGATGGTCCTGGGTTCATGTCTCACTCCCTGCGGTGGGTCCCCGCCAGGCAACTGTCTGCGCCTCTGTCATCACCCGGGGCCGGCTCACGTAGAGTCACGCCGCTGGTACCGCGACCAACCAGTCACCGCCCAGGCACTCAATACGGCTGTTAAAAAAATTGAGAAGAATTAGATTTTATTTAAAAAATTTTAAAGGCTGTCAATTAAAAATGGATTTTTGTTGTGTGTGCACTGTGTTTTACCAAATGCTCAGGCTACCCAGATATTTAAATTTAATATAAAATTAAAATTATTTATCCATTGGGCCACCTCATTTTTAAACAGATATTTAAATTGATGAAGAAGAGAAGAGGAAGTTGGTATTTAGAGGAAATGTACTCACATTTGTGTGAAGGGAATGAAGAACCATTTAGGAAAAAACAGCCTTCCAGAAATTCAGTTTATTTTAGGCATGAAAGTAGTAGTAAGGTAAAGGAGTCAAATTTTCAAAATTGAGACGGGAACAGGAGATTATAAAAATTACATTTTAGAATATAATTATGTATTGATATTCTAACTAATATAGGAGCTAGGACCTGTAAATGTTTAATAAATAATAAAATACTTTTTTTTTACATCCATTAAGGAGTTTAAGACCTAAAGAATATTTAAGGTGTTTCAAACCTAGATAGCTTTTAAGAGGTGTTAAAATATAGAACATTTAAGGGTATTTTTTTTGCACTATTTCAAAAGGTAGTCTAATATAAAACACAATTTTCAAATGAGATTAACTAATAGATATAATATATCAAAATTAATTATTTGCTTTGTACTATTCATTATTTGTTCAAAATTTGGCAATTTGCTTCAATATAAAATGCTATTCGCACACCCCTATTTATATTATTTTTTATTGACATATAGTTTGTATTATATTTGATAATGTAAAAGATTTTACAAATATTAGCGTATTAGTATAAAAACAATATCTATTTTTAATCTAGACTTGATTTAAATAATCATTTTTATAATTTTCTGTTCCTGATATTTTGACTCATTTCCCGTCCTGTTCCCGTCCCAATATAAAATGTCATTCCTGTCCATCCCTAATTTATATATACACAAACACACACAAACATACACACACACACACACATAAACACTATATATATATATATATAAAGTTCAGCTTCAAATTCAATTAGAGGACTGCAGAATGCAGATAATTACTAAATATTGTATTGACCTGAGAAAATTGTCCCTGTCCCGGATAGAAGGCAGAACGGTCTCCCTGATAGGTGGAGTCTTGAGATAGCATCCCGTCCATCTGCGAATGGAACTCTCCCACCATGTAGCTATCTTGGGAGAGCTCCGGCTGTGATAGGCCTGGTTGAGAAAGGCTGAATCCGGGCTGAGACATACTCTGAAAGAAAGGGGGAATAAAAAAATTCACTTCAACTTCTGATACCTTACATTTACTAATAGATTGATGGCAGTTTTGACTCTGAAAAACTAAAATTGGGGAAAAATTAAATCAAATTACTTTCTATAATCAAAATATAACAAACTGTAAATAAACCAACAAGCTTCTGAATAGAAAACAATACAGGATATTAAGAGTCAATTAAAACCCAAAGTTTAACAAGTAGGTAAGTGAAAAGATTGGAAACCAGCTTACCATTGGGGGGCAGTTCACTTCATAATTGAGAAAAATGTGTAAAAACAAATTAATAAGTAAAATATATAAAACAATAGGATTGTGGAAAAATAAAGCATAGATAAAAGTGAAAGCTGTAACACATATTTACACAAAGACACTTTAATATTGCGATGCTACTTATGAATCTTCCTCAGGAATTAGAAGTAGTCAGAGTGAACAGAAAGCTATAGTAGCCCTGTGGCCTCTTTGGCTCTGACCGACAGCTCACAGCTGACTTATGACAGTCAACATTTAGGTATAACATAAATTTTGAGTGTCAGAAGTGACAGCTGCTAAACACATGTTTTGCAGATCATATGGTACGGCGTAGTGATACATAATTTGGTTTGGTAACTTTTCAAAGCTGTCAGTTGTCAGTCAGCACAAAAGAAGCAATGGGGCTACTGTAGCTTCTGTGATGCCAACTTGGTTATACAAAATGAAAACTTCCCTGATGGAGTTGAAATTATCTGGAGGTATTATACTTTGCTTAATGCATATAAACTAATGAGAAAGAACAAAAGAAGATATAACACCTACTGGAAAGAAAAAGTAGGCAGGAAAACCAAAATCCTGTATAAAGATGTATTAGTTATTATAATAAAGAAGTGTTGTCCAGGGTGTACTTATAACCATTGTAGCATCTGCGGCAGAAACATAAACATTGAATGTAAGATAAACCATAAAGTAGAAACCATGGGAATGAAGTGTGTGAGTAAAATGTTAGCTGTCACCAGATGAAACAAGATTAGGAATGAAGTTTGTGAGGAGGATGTTAGCTGTAACCAGAAGAAACAAGATTAGGAATGAAGTTTGTGAGGAGGATGTTAGCTGTAACCAGAAGAAACAAGATTAGGAATGAAGTGTGTGAGGAGCATGTCAACTGTCACCAGAAGAAACAAGATTAGGAATGAAGTTTGTGAGGAGGATGTTAGCTGTTACCAGGAGAAACAAGATCAGGAATGAAGTTATACAGTAAATATTAGGCGTACAAGGAGTACATGAGATAGTAGAGGAAACAAAACCGAGATAGTATGGGCATGTAATGAGAATTGTTAAGAGAGAGGATGCCTAAAAAATATTCAAAATAAAGTATAGAGAAACAAGACCATATGGGAGGCCAAGAAAGAAGGGGGGAGAGAAGATAACAGAAAGTGTTCAAGTGAGAGAAGAATGGAAGAAATTAAAGGAGTAAGAGTGGTGGAAGAATAGCGGAAAATGGAGGCATTTTACTAAACTGACCCGGCCATAGGTTGGAAACAGTTGATGATGATGTTTAGTTGTTTATCTCAAAAGACTAGATTTAGTGAACACAAAAATGAGGATAGGAAGAAAAGACTTGTACAAACCAACAAAAAAATAGTTTTAAAAAACCTACATATATTCATGATAACATCTAACAGAAACATCTGGTGATTGTGAGGTCTATTTCTTCTTCCATAAACAATGAAATCAGTCATTTGATATTTTTTAGAGCAAATAAAGATGAAAAAAGCAGAATATAATAAGGTATACACACCTGTGACATGCCCTGAGTGAGGGGGCCTCCTTGACTGTAGGGCTGGGTTGCGTCCTGGCCCTGACTTAGTTGACCCTTGCCTGACATGCGTCCAGCTTTGGTCTTGGTACGGGGAGGCGCACGGTTGCGCTGGTTCTGACGAGCTAAGAAAAAACACAACAAAAACAAGATGTTAGTGTAGCGGTCAACCATAACCATAAAGGGAACTACCAACAGGTCTACCTTTTTAACTAAAAGAATAAATAATAGAAGGTACCGTTAGGGGTCTGCAAGATTTGGTTTTTTCAATCGAGTATAACTCGAGTTCAGGCCTATTCATAATTTTGAAATATGTTCTTAAAATATGAATGACACTCATTTTTATAAACAGTAAATACTTTTGAAAAACAAGAATTAAACAAGGGAAATATCGATTTTTAAATGAGAAATAACACTTATAAAACAATTAAAAAAACAAGAACACTCAAATAAAAATCTAATAAAAAAAACAATAATTAAAATGGTTTCAACGCTTATGTCTTAAGGACATTTATTGCCAGGCCTTCATCCTTGTTCGGGTCCCACGTTAAACTGTAGCTCCTCCATTTCATCTCACAATCACCCCACCATTACACATAAGTTAGCATGATTCTATGAAATAATTTTCATGCTTTAAAGTTCTTAAAGACTCATTTTGTTCTCACTTGAGGTATATTTTACTATATGTGGATGAAAGTACAGGACAAAAGTAGAGATGTGTCTCTTTTCATGCTTAAAGTTTTCAAGGATTTGTGAAGATATTGAATCTAAACCAAATAAAGTTTCTTTGATTAACAAAAAGAATTAGAATGTGATTTAGAGCTCTAATACATTTTACTGGTGATTCAAACATAACACACTTAAAAGGAAAAACTTAATAATTAAACCCCAAACCAGTAATTTAACAACTAAGCGAATGTATTAATGTCATAGAGAAAGCATTTAAGCACCTTTTTTTTTACAATTTAGTTACTATTTTTGTTTTCTATCATTCTGTTATATTCCTCTTTCTATTTATGAACATAATTTTTTCCAAGATTCAGATTTGAATTTGAGATTCGAAGATAAAATAAAGACTCTTGATTAGTAAAATAGTTTACTCAGACCATATATAGTAAAAAATTGAACTCTTTTATGAAGATAAGTTGCTTGTTTAACACTCCCTCTTGAAATGTTTTGATAGATTTAAACCTTAGCCGAGAGAATGAGCAGTAGCAACCAATTTTCTACCAAGAGCATCCATTCATTACCTCCTTTTCAACTGGCAGCAATGTAAAGCGTGAACTGTTATTACTTTTTAACACAAAGGTTATATTGTTTGTCCCTCTTTCCTGTAACTTTTTCTGTATATAAACTTTAGTTTTAGTTTTGCTTAATAGATTTGAAAATGGAAGTGACCTTGCAACGCCTGCTGGTGTTGGTTGTAGAATCTAGGAGGGACATGAGCCATGTTCATAAACATGCCCACAGGGACAGGGATGTTCGACATTGAAGCTTGGGCTCTCTCAGGGGAGATGTAGCTGATAGGGTCATGGGTCCTCGCATACATGTCCACACCCACTCCGCCATCTGGAAAATATTACAACAAAATTATACTTAAATCATCAATAATCACTAATCAATATAAGTTTTCTTCTTTTTTTAATAAAATCTTTAATGAGAGTAGATTTAAGTTTATACGCATCATATTTTGTACCCATATGTACCTTGAAAGGAGGCTAGAACACACTTCTTGAGGAGAGTAATGTACCCAAAAATTACATAGTGTGTTTTAGCTCTGAGCTTTGAGGCCTATAGTTCCCTGGTAGGTGTGTAGGCCTCACCCTTCTATGCTCCTTCAAATGTTTAACCAAATACTGCCATTTGATGCCACTTTTCCTTTTTACTTGAATAATAAGACAGTGTAGAAACACTGTATATTAATTAATGTGGTAAATGTATCTATGAGTATATTTTATATTTCAATAGTTCAAGCGTTTTTCTACTCTAAGATTTCTAAAACTCCACACAATCGGTATTTACCTGAATATAAGACGATACCTATTTTGAGAATTGGAAATTAGGGGAAAAAACTTTTTATTAATTTTTAGAGTAATCAATATTTAGTCACCAACAATAAAAATTAAAATAATATTATCACATCAATATTATTCATATACTGTACATTGATTAAATTTTCATTGCTGCAATGCATATTTTATTTCAAGTAACATCATAATCACATGGACAAATTAATTATGATAATGGTGGTCACCCATTGACTAAGTTACTTTGACCTTGGCCTTTTTCCAATGAAAATAAACTAAATTTGAAACTCAAAGTCTTGGAAAGAATATATTTTAGAACACACAACTCATAATGTGCCAAGCGTCACCATGCTAGTTTATCGACAACTAGTGAAGTCGTGAGGTTGTTAGAAAGTATCACTCTATTGGGTTTGCTGCAGTACTTCATAGCAATATATCGATAGTAACTATTCATTTTATTTTCACGGATGCTTTGGGAAATATTGTGAATGATAAGGTGTAATTGTATTTGCGTGTTTAGAATGTTAAAAAAGGCACGGTGCATGACTAGTATTGACTCTTATATTCCGCATTGGCGCTAAAACTATACATTGTATTAGTTGTAATGTTAAAATACGCCATCTTGTAGACTCTTTTTACGAATGGATCGAGGATATCAACTGGGATTTTGATGGTGAAACAATAATGGTCGATAGGGAGTGGTTAGAAATAAACCAGTGACACTGCGCCACTGCCATTACAGCATTCCTTATGCTGGTTTGTGTTAGAATTTAAACAAGTACATGCCTTTTCTTTGTAAAATAAAAATATACTGGTATATCAGTATTATACAACATAAAAATGTTGACCTTAGACCAACACTTTACTTCATGCGTGAATATAAGACGACCCCTGACTTTTCGAGCTCGAAAACTGAAAATAAGCTTCGCCTATTACTCTGGTGAATACGATAAAAGAATTAAAATAATTTGGAAAACTGTAGAGGTGTGTGAAACTTCAAGAAACATCGACTATGCTTAGAATATTTGTCAGTTTCAACTTATATTCAAAAGTAATGACCCAGATTCAACCATCATAAAGTCACCAATAAAAAATTATCAAAGTTAAGATAAACGTTTATAGTAAAATGTTGGCATTTTGTGATGTTATGTACACCACAAATCAATGTTCACATGACCAAAAAATAAAAAACAACTACATGTGATATTAGCTTTGATTTGAACTAAAAAAAAGTGGACTTTGCACACTGGTAGAAAATTTAAAATAACAAGGTTATATAGGGAATTGGTTTTAAATGGTAAGAAGCTCACTTGGTCGAGGATAGAAGTGCCCCAGGTTGCCACCTCCGCCATTCATGTGGCCTGTGCGGTCGTAGACACTGCCTGGTACAAGGGCCTCACGGGCGTCATAGATGGAGGTTGACATGAAGTGGGTGCCCGGGTTAGCAGCATTCACCAGCTTCTTGGGTTTGGAGAACTGGATGAGGGACTCCTTGAGGTTGTTGAGAGGACCCTCCACCAACACTTTCTGTTCTTTGTAGAAGTTCAATAGGTGGTTCCACAACGGTTGCTGCCATCACAAATAAACAAGTTTACTAGTGACAGTAAGAAATTTATTCAGTCTGCCAATACTTCTTGAGATGACGACAGGGGACATTTAACTAAGCTTACCCGGTCACAAGCTGGAATCAGTTTTTTCAATCCCCTTGTCTTACTACCTGCTCAGGTTGTACACATAGATGATAACTAATCTAATGAGGTAGGAATTTTTTTTTAGAGGTAGTTTACCCGCAATTTCATGGAAGGAGAGTGAGAAATCATGTAGGAAAAACTATCTTCAATAGACTCAAATAGGGTTTGGACCCCGATCTCTTAGTCATCAGCAGGTCAGTCTAACATGAGAGTGACGTCTTACACAAATCAGCCATTGAAGCTGGTCTGGAAACAGTCTATGATGAATTATTTAGATCAGTATTGTTGAATTCATAAATAAACAACAGTATGTCACCCTTATATTTCTTTGTAAGGGTGTCTTAAGGAATTAAGTTTCCCTAGCAAGTCTTTTAAAGTCATAACTTTATATTAAATAAAGAATAAATGCATAATGACTCAGGGAAGGAAGTCAACCTGAAAAGGTCCTAAAATAACAGCTATCCTTCCAGGTGGGCTTACTTCCCTATTATGTCACCATAATCATGAACAGTTTCCAGCCTGTGGCTGACTCAATTTGGTAAAACACCTCATCTCTCTTTGTCATTCTACCATTCTTCTCCTCTTACTCGCAGACTTACTGTTATTTTCTCCTCCAACCTCTTCCATTGTCTCACTTGCGGTCTTCTCTATCAAAACTTACACAATCTCATTGGGATCTTTTATTTTTTCAACCTCATTGAGTGTTCATACCATCTTAACATTGCTTCCGTTCATATTACATTACTTCAAAGAGTTTCCCCATTTTTCAAACATTTACAATAGCCTTTATAGTTTTTTTTTAACCCCGTATCTTAATATCTATTTGGATTATACACTTATGTACCGATTACGTTAAAGGTTATAGGATACCAGGTGGTTAATGCGTCCGCATTTGCATGGAGGAAGAGTGGAAAACCATTTTGGGGAAACCACCCTTGGTACACACAACCAAGATTGACACCTCTATCTCCATGTCATTGGCAGTCTAGTCTACTGTGATAGTAGCGCGTTAGACCATATTGCCACAGAGGCGTAAGACATTTTGTTGTTGTCATGGTACTAATCAATAAACCTGAGAAACACATAACCCACTTATTACATGCACAGATCTTCAGGGAATTCTAATCACAAACAAACCACACCTGCCGTTATTCGATAAACTTACTTTGGAGAGCACTTTAGGGTTACCAACAATGATAATCCCGTACTTGGACCTGGTGAGGGCCACGTTCAGGCGACGCGGGTCGCTGAGAAATCCGATACCCTGATGGTCGTTGGAGCGGACGCAAGACATGATAATGAGGTCCTTCTCACGACCTTGGAAAGCATCCACACTAGCGACCTCTATTTCCTGATACAGCTTGGCATGGAGAGAACCTTGGTATTGCATGTACTGAACCTATGGAAGTAGATAAATATATGCAATTAAGATTGTGGGAAATATCGAAACTTCAACTTGGCTTTGAAAAATAACTCTGGTTATGACAAATGTAACAATTAGCTAATACAAATATTGATGGCTAAAATACTCAATTCCAGTTCAATTACCAATTTTGAGCTGTCATGCATATACAAAGAATGTATTTACCAAGTAGCAGCCGTCCTCGTTCTTTGCTTGAGATTGAAATAAAAAATTGTAAAAAATGCACTAAGTAGTTATAATTTTTTTTCTCCTAATATTACTGTCACCAATCTAAGTTCCCTTTCTAGAAAATTTTTATTTTCTTCAACCAATGACTACTGGTAAAATAGTAAACTATGTATATGATCTGGCTTTTATGAAAGTTATAGTGTGACCAAAGGAAATATTTTATTTGCCCCAAATTAAAGCCTCTATTAGGGTTCACTTTGATTTAATAAGTGGACTTCACACATCTTTATGCACCATTTTTCTTACATTTATTATTGTTTCCAGCCTGTGGCTTGGGTCAGTTTTTTTATTCAAGCTATATATTTACCACTACAGAGTTGCTAGGCCTGTCACAGCTTCATATGCAATATAATCTAACTTAATACTAGGACAGGCACAACATCCATTCCCGGCCGTGAATCGAACCCGGGACTCTCAGCTCAGTAGAAAGACACTCTACAAACTGAGCTAAAGTGTCAGATCACCCTTATACACAAACTTTAATTGCTGATTTTTATTCTATATCTTTTCATACCTAAGATGAAGCCAGCCAAAGACCAGAAATGAATATAACTTTGGGCTTTGGTCATTTTAAAACATCCAATCCTAGGTTTGAGCAAAAAATCCGTCCATTGGCCGTTTTCGGGCTTTGCGCCCAACATATATTTCAGTTTTTTCATTTACCTCAGGACAGAGTGACATCCTTCCTATTGAGAACCACTGATCTACACTAATAAATTAAAGCAGAAAGTAAATAAATAAAAGTTTACCAAGTAAGCTCTTTGCCCTTCGTACGGTGTGATGACACCAATCTGCTCAGGCTTCACCCCACAGCGTAGGAATCTAGTTGTCAACTTCTCCACATTAGCAGCCTCTGTGCGGTTGAGGTACGACGTACCAGACCCTGCAATCTCCTCTTGCCCTTGAGTCACGTAGAAGAACATGGGCTTGTCAGGCTGGGGCCAAGGAAACTCAATCTTTGACAACTTGCGCTCCTCTGAAACATTTAAAGCTTATTTTATCCACCCGAGCAAATTTACAAAATCACAGACAGTTTAGAAAAGCGCTAATGTTAAGAGTATTACTAGAAAAGCCTGTGATGTTTCAAGATATATACAAGAGAAAGGAAATTGTTTAGCCACAGTCATTTGCCAATATAGATACTGATGAAAAGGTCCCTCAGAATACATAAAAATTAATTTTAGTTCAAAAGTTCCAACTAATATAAAAAATAGCTATTGCTATTTAAGGAAAAACTCCATATTTAGAAAGTTGTATTGAAGTCTCACACTCCTTCCTGATGAGTTCCCGGAAATGAAATCTAGGTCAAGGGATTGAGAACTGAGGTAGCAACCGATTTTCCTCAAGAAGCAGCCATTACTTCTTTGTTGGTAGCAACGGATAGTGCAAGCTGTGATGTTCTTTTCATTGTAAAAGCTAAATTTTATTCATTACCTTTTATATGTCCCGAACTTTCTTTCCTGTACTTTCTTAAATATATTAATGAATGTTTATGTATTGTAGTATCATGGAATCTAAGGTGTGCACCAATTCATAAACTCATCTTATATTAAACCCACACAATGTATAGCTTTACCTGCACAGACACCATTCTGTAGTGATCCCTCATAGAAGAAGTTTGAAGGAAACCTCGAGAGCTCTGGGTGCATTCGGTACTGCACCTCCAGGCGGAAAGGTCTTATCCCCAGGACCACTAGACGTTCAAACAGTGACTGGGAGAGACCTGCACGTGCGGCCTTCTTGCACATCACCACTGGCCCCAGCTGGCAGTGATCGCCCACAAGGATCAGCTGTAAAAATATTTCTTAGTTACTAAGTATAATTAAACTTTTGTTGCACATTATTTTAAGCAATACCTAGAAATTAGAAACACCAAAATTTCATAAGTAGTGTTTTTACCAACTTTTACTAGCACATTAAAATGAATATCAAAATATTTTTAAAGGTAATAACATTTTAAAATGTATTTTAAACAAACAAAAGTAAACAAAATAGGATATTATTGTGAAATTAACCACAATGCCTTTTATATGTAAATAATCAACAGCAAGTAGAAATACTGCAATAGTAATTTATTAAAATTAGGGTTGGGCCAATCAACCTGGGTTGATGCCAATCATTTGGTTTATTTTTCTTACAATATTACAAAACTAGTATAAAAAAAATATTTTTAGTTGAGAGCCTCAACCCAATTTTTTGTTGATTAAATTCTTTAAAAAAATAAAAACTTAAATATGTAAAAAAATAAAAATGGGAGGGCCACATATCAGGTAGGTTCGTCTTTAGATCACTTTGATATAAATCTAATACACTAAAATGCGAGCATAAATTATTTCTATGTCATTTGTTCTTTTAATTTTATAATAAAGGAAAGTGATAAACCTCGATCGCCCTGTAATCGGCAGTCCAGTTTATTGCATGGTTGATGCCTTAGACCATGTGGCCACCAAAGTGGGTAATATGGTACTTAGTAGCTAATTCTAGATCCCACTATCTCAACCCTATTCTCAACGCCTACAGTTTATGATATAGCACAATATTTCACCTGCTTTGCTCCGAGAACCACGGGCACCATACACTCGGGCTCTGTGGCTTGCATGCTCTCGTCAATGAGGATAGAGTGGAACTTGAGACGTTGAAGCCTGGGGTCTCCTGCACCCACACAAGTGCAGCAGATGACATCGGCTGCTTCAAGGAGCTCCTTCTCCGATGACTTCTTTAGCATGCGGTAACGCTTTTCGTCTACAGATGACAGCTCACCAGTCTCGTCCTTCAGCTGTTGAAGCTTCTGGAGCTCAGTGTTACTGCATTTAAAATATATATATATAATATAGTTATTATTAGTACAGGTGTGAAAAATCCACTTTTTAGTTCAAAGCAAATATATTTAATATTCTCAAAGTTGATTTTTTTAATGTTATTTTATAGTTTAGAAAAATATTATAATTATATTGTTATTGATATATCTTTATGCTCTAAAATTAATTAGGAAGTGTTTTATTGCAAACATATTTGTTATATTTTGATTTATTCTTACAGATCAAGCCATTATCATAACATAGGATTCAATTATTTCAAAAATTTTCACATGCACATTGATTTTTAACAGCAATAAATGACCATAAATTTAGTATTTTATCTGTCGATATCTTTAGTGGTGATGCTTCTAAAAATGTCAAAGCTAGAATATGTTTTGATGCCAAGTTGAAATTGAAATTTGTCCCAAAGCCAAGTCAAAGTTTCGAAGCTTTGCACACCCCTAAATTAAGATATTAAGAATGATTCCCCATTATTTGGATACTGGTGATAACTGAGGGTATCATGTTAGAAATCTCATCAGAATAGAATGTCTATACTTTACAAACAAAACTAAAAAGATGTTTGAAAAACTGTTTTAATCAGTTTAAAAATAAATAAATACATAATAGCTAAATTTACAAAGACTTAATTTTGAATTTAGCTAATGTATTTTGAGCTGTAGCGTTTGATAACACATTATTTGCTAAAAGTGTATGAAACTTTTAATATTTGTTTGCTTGAAGTGAAGATTTGACATTAAAATTCCGGATAAGACAATTATTAAAAAAATATGTCTATTTGATTATGTTTTTTATGTCCATCACAATTTAGTTTTAGTGTAAAGAATTTGACATAATTATACTACATTTGGTGATGGTAACTTGATTTTTCATTTTAATACAACATATATTAATTACGTTTGTAATAGAGCTTTTGTAAATGATATAATGATTCCTAAATTTACATAGCTATGAAAAATATAATATTTTTAACATAATGAATTAGTGGCTAATGGCATGAAAATTTATAATAATACAGTGTAGAAACACTGTACAATGACTTAAAGTAATTGACTATTGTGAAGAAAGCCAACCTGAAAGGATAATTAGGTTAGGTCTAGATAGAGATGAGATGCTCAAGGTCACATGATGATGGAAAAGGAAAACATACAAAAGAGAATGAAAGAGATGAAGTATGTAAGAAAAAGATTGCAAGAGTACTATGAAATAGATGAGAGGAGCAGCTAACAAAGTGTGCAAGTGAGAGTTAGAAAAATGATGGAAGCAAAGAGGAAGATGGAGGCATTTTACTAAACTGACCTGACTACAAGTTGGAAACAGTTTTTGATGTTGATTGTTGATTTAATTCATTGAAAACTAACACAAAAGGTAATGTAATATAATTTGAGAATAAAAGATGTAGGGTGTAGTTATTATTTGCTTTAACCTTCAAATTTTCTTTGTACTTTTCAAGTTAATATGAAATAATTATCTTTGTACCTTCCTAAATGATAGCAAATTCTCGCACTAGACTATCAAGAAATAGTATCTCTTCCAACTTACCAGTCCATGCTGCGTATCTGGTTGTGCAGAGCTAGGAAGGAGACAGGAGAGTCTATCGCTTCCCTAGACTTGGCACACAGTCTCACCACCTTGAGCCCGGTGCGATGAATCTTCTCGGTGAGCTGATCCACCGCAATGTTAGACGGGGCACACACCAGCACCGACCCCCCAGAGTGGCGAACTAGATGAGTACACTATAGTGGCAGACGTAACAGTTTTGCCTGTGCCAGGGGGCCCTTGGATCAGTGACAAGGGACGTTGGATGGCATGCTTCACAGCATATACCTGTAACAGTTAATGTTCATTTGACAAAAATCTTAATTAATCAATAAGTTTAGGACAAATTATGTCAAACATGCTTACAAAACTTTTGTATATTATATTTAATACAAAAAATATTAGTTTAGAAAAATAATAAAAACTTTTTTTTTATATATTCAAACTACAATTTAGCTTTGGAAATATTTCATGATATCACTTTGGGTTGAAAAAGTGAGCTTGGAACACCCCAACATTGAAAAATTAAATTAACAATTAAACTTTCTAACATAAATTTGCATCCAGAACCTTAGCTAAGGGTCCCGGGTTCTATTCCCGGCATGGCCAAAAATGTATCATTGGTGAATGTGGATTTGACCTTTCACAGTAATGAATAAACGGCTGGGGACTGGATGTTGTGCCTGTCCTAGTCTTAGGTTATATTATATGGCATATGAAGCTATGACAGGCCTAGCAAGACGGTAGTGGAAAATAAAAAACTGACCCAGGCCACAGGCTAAAAACAGTGATGGATGTATAAAAGTATAAATATGCAGACAGATAGTTGGATGTGATGCAGAAAAAAAACACCTCTTCTTATTTAGAACTGAGCATACAATTACTAGTGAACACGGATGGCACACTCAAATCCTTGAATCCTGAAGGATTTTCAAGGACTTGAGACTCATGTAATTAAAAATTTTTTTTTTTTTTCAACTTCCACATTGTTTTATGGCTTAATAATGGTAGCTCAGCCTCATAACTATAGGACCAACTTAAAAACCAAACTCTAAACCATTATTTGAACACTTAACTGAATGTATGCTTGTTTTAATTAAAACATGTTAGAATTTGTTAATATTCTAATTTTTATCATTCCATTATAAATATATTTTATTTTATGTTCATCATTTTACCTAAGATTTAGATTTGTAAAAATAGCATATTCAAGCCAGCTCTAGTATTTACCTGAGATCGATTCAGATCAGGCAGGTTTGGAGCAGAAAAGTGTTTAGGCATATGCACCCTGAAGAGCACTTCCTCCACCTCATGGCCCAATAGTCGATGGTAGATGTAACCAGATACTGAAGAGTCATCCACTGCAAACTTCCGCAAAGCAAGTTGCATCCTACAAGAAACACAATTCTTATAACCAAAACATTTCTTAATGATGAGGAAAGAGTGTTACCTATTTTTGGCTTCATACTACAAATCTATCTTTTATGATTAATGAGCCCAGTTATTTGGATAAACCCTTTACTTATAAAGCGTTCTATCTACTCCAGAATAAAGCAAACACGGTTATAACTAACCATATCTTCCATTGATGCTGCCGTCTATAGATCCAAAAACATCAAACTTTCGATAGTCCATTCAAATCATATTTCATGATACAGCTTCTACAGCACTATTTGGATATAGCGCGATCAGCGAAATAGAGATTGTTTTTAATAACGCTGTCCTTAAGGCTATTACACGATTTCCAAAAGCGGGCATCTATTGCAATGCTCATTCATTCATCCACGCTTATACACAAAAATCACATGTGCGTACATGTTAGTTTATGTGACTTCTCAAACTAATACCTTGTTTTTCTGCTCCTAGCATTGTAAATTGTAAATAACCTATACAATTATTGGTTTCCTCTTGTAAAGGTATGTTTTGATTTACGTAACCAAGGCTTGTATTATTTTTGCATTCTAAAATATTTTATTTAATATTTTGACATTAACATGATGTAGATAATATATAATCAAAATTAACCATTAAATATGTCAAAATATGAACAAAAGGTAATTTTTTATTGGTCTGATTAGTATTTACTATCCCCTAACCTTTATTTTCCCATTTAACTAATGCTATCTATAATATAACCAATACTATATAAGAGAACTTCCTGTGCAATAAATGTAAAGCAATACTGTCTCATTAATAAACAATGACATACCTGTCAAATGAAGTGGACTTCCAGATGAAGTCCACAACAAAGTGGGAGATGCACTCAGTGGGAGCCCCGCTGTTGTTCTTGAGCTCAATCCCCACCTCCTCCCCAAAATTGTCCGGGATCTTGATGACATGACCGACACCAGACCAGGGTTTATGGAGTTCCCCGAGATATCGCAGCCGCAGTTCATCACCGTGCATCAGCTTCATATCTGTAATTCATTGTTGGTACAGTCCTAACGGTAACCTTAGCTTTCCCTTACAGTTCTCTGAAATGACATTGAAGTCGGCGAATCTAATTGATTTTTAACATGCTTATGCAAACATGTGTGTGATATATTTGTTTTAAATAGAGATGTTATGACTCTAGTTTTCTTTATTCCAATTCTAAATTTAAATCTTTTCTTAAGCATCCAACCTTATAACTTTTTTATCCATAAGCCCTATCATAGTGTGGTTGAACATTAAAATAAAGAAATAAATCAGGCAAATTTAATTTGTGCAAGACCAATAGAACAAAAAGGTTATGTCATCAATAATTTGCCATTATTAATGCGAAATAGTCATCCTCAATCATGTTGTAATAAAGTGCTCGCCTCAGGACTCAATGTCCGTGGGTTTAAGTCCAGCTGAGGTTGGCGGAATTTTCTTGAGCTATGACAATTTGTAGCAACGCCGTCCCTTGTCGGTTGTGGCACGTAAAGGAACTGTGGAAGGTATTTTAAAATGCCTTTTCCAGCAAAATTGGTAGGCAGAGAAATTAAGTGTGGAAGGCAACGGGGAACCACCACACTTCCTGAACTACCCTAGTAAATGGGGTTTCCACCAGAGGGTGCATGGTGCACTAACCAGCTGAAGGGCTGGGTGCGTGCCCAGCTCCAGATGAAGAGAGGTCATTTCAAACAAACCTTTGGGTTGTTGACTTAAAAAGAAGAAGAAAGTGAAATAGCAAAAGAAATAACATTGTTCACAATATTTAAGTTTTTTTCTTTCTTTCAAATAAGAGTTTTGATTAAATTCCAGAACTTTCATTCACTTAGATTTAAGAGCCAAGAACCCAGGGTATCAAGTTTGTCATCGAGTCAGCGTTCTTGAGTAATACAGATTTAAAATGTAGGAGAAATATCAAACTTTCATTTAAACAAAGTATTGAGTATTTGTGATCCTGATGAATTTAAAACAAGCAAATCTTCACCATTTTAGAGCTCTTTGTTCAAGATTCAAGTAAAAAAATTAAAAAATCTATACAAATTACACTTTGAGCTACACTACTTAAAATGCCATATGATAGAATAATAATAAAAGGTAGGGTTGCTACCTTACATGGTAAGCAAAGGGTATAACATTTGAGTTCAATGTCAATAAATGACAAATAATTATTTTTCAACAAAAATCACCTGCAATTTATGAACATACAAGTATAGTTTCTGAGTATTTTTGAAATGCACCTTTTTGAGTTTTATTACATACCTAATGTCATCTGAATCCTTTTGTAGAGGCCTAGTTAATTTTAAATGCTCTAAGATGAGTAAATGAAAATATGAATGAAAACAAATATTACAATAAAAACAGCAGCTATTATATAGAAAAAAAAACCAAATGTACATGAACAGAAAACCAAAAATATTAGTAAAATAATAAGTTAAAACAACAATAGCTTTCTAATGCAGAAGTAACTTAAGTGGAAGAAAAATGGAGATTAGAAAAAATAAAATGAAAAAGGAACTGGTGTTAAAATTATAAAATAGCAAACAACTCATCATGCACCCCCACCCATGTCACAGCTGCACAAGATCTCGTCTACTCCTTGTTTCTTCCGTTAAGTGGTGAATAATAAACAGTAGTAGTACCAAAGGCAACAGGTAGAGGGCACCGCACGTGCTCACCTCCGTCCGTCTTGGCCAGTGTGAAGTAGGCTATGGTCTTCTTGTTGAGGCCGACATCCCAACGAACCTCGATATTCTCCTGAGTCTGAGACTCCTTCAGTTTCTTGTCGTAGTCAGCCTCCAGTTTCACCAAAGGGCCAAAAATGTTCTGGTATTGGTAGCCGTCTTCATACCTACACACAACATCCCATTAGACAGATTCCTATGTTAGCTTAAATGTGAATAATGGTCGAGAGGATTAAAAAAAACACATTTTCATTCATTTTCTATAAATATCACTTGAGTTTTCTTAATTTCTATTATATACATTAATGTTTCCCCAACTGTTGTACATACACCCTCACGGCTAAACGAAATACCACTGAGTTTTATGAAACATAACATTTTTTTATAAATGTGTCATGGACTTTCGTCCCCTCTGTCACGACCTTGTTTAGTTTCCCCCTAAGACTATTAAAACTTGAGACAATCATTTATACTTTTAAAGGTAGCAACTATGTGTGCCATTTTTTATGAAGAGTTGAAAGGGATATGTTGGTTAGGCTATAGTTTAAAAGGAGTAAGTGACTTGAGAAAGTTTGGGAAACCATGATCTACATACAACATAATCTAAAGTAAGCCAATAATAGCTATATTATCAATCAATTATACACATTTTTTATAAGTCAAATTAGTCCTAATTGTAAAGAACAAATATTATTTGGCAAATTTAAAAAATAAAATCTGTGTGATTGTTATTTAGAGCGTGTGCAAGCCCACAGATAGGGAGGAAGTATGTCTCATTTGGTAAAATATTATTTGAACAAGCTCAAATCATAAAGCCACATTAAGCCTCGACCAGACTAGAACAGAACAACAAACATGAACATGTTTGTGACAAGTGTGGACGGTTTTCCAAACAGAACATTGTAACAAAATGAGTTTGTTGTTCTGTTCAGCACCAATCCACCAGTTGTTGGTTTTTGCCCGTCACATCAAAGGATGTTCATGTTCGGTCCTGTTCCAATCTGGATGCCTCTGCAAAACTTTCTCCGACCATACAATCACTGGCCAGACAGCAGTGGAGTCGCACGTGCGTTTTGATTTTTGTAAGCAAGCCTACATTTATATTTTGGCGAGTGTTTGTAGAAAAATGAAGTGATCAAAAGAGCAAATGAAGCTAATAGACCTCTATAAGCCACACCAGGTGGCTAAAGGCATAATTTTTACCTGATTTTCTGTTAATGATGTTGCTAATTTTTCATTCATCTTGACCAATGAAATTCACAACTTTTTCTCTCATCATTTCCTAAAAATTACCTGGCTCAAAAATATGTCACCCTACCTCCCCACACCAATATTGTTAATCTTTTTTTATAAATAATTATAAATTAATTTAAATTCTAAATAAACTGTTTGTTTTTTATTTGTATTAACAATCTACTAGGAATTAGAAAAAATTTTAAGATATATTACACAGCTACAAAAAAAAGACAGTTTGAATCACATTGCAAATTACTGATTCAGTGATTATATTTCATACTTTGAGTAAAACAACTTTTTACAGATATTTTTGTAATTTACCAAATTCCTGACTTATTACCTTTTTTTCCCTGACTACTTTAAATGCCTGGCTAACTCCAGTTTTCTCTGATTTTACCGCATGGTAGACACCCTCTGTTATCTAGATGCGGCTTTATATTGTGTTCACATTTTTCATTACAAGTGGGATTAATGTGGCTGGAATTGTGAATAACGTAGAAACCAACCCAGGCAATAAGGGCATTAAGGTGTGCAGCAAAAAAATATACAGAATTTACAATAATCATTTAATGTATGTACGTTATTATGACATTGTTCCTCATGTCGTGAAAAAGTGATTGAGGTCTCTAAAAAAAGGTCTTTAGTTGTAGATTACATAAAAATTACAAAACCTTTAAACTCAAACCCTATGATTTGGATGTAAAAAAGAATGAAAACCAATGATTTTTCACTTGGTTACAAGCACTGATAATAATAAATATAGAGAATAACACTTTATGGAATGTGAAGAGACTGTGTTTATACACATATTAATAAATACTAATGGGGGGGGGAGATAAGAAGGTGGATAGAATTTATAGTAGGAGTCTGCGAGCTTTTTTAAAATTATTATTACTAAAATTAAGTATTTCAAAAAGCTCCCAAGTTAGAGTATATTCATAATTTTAACATGTTAACAGTATATATGTTTATTTTAAAAGTAAAATAATATTTAAAATTTCATACTGAAAGTTTCAATTTTTCTGTTCCCTAAAGTGGAAGTTGTGGGCTCATTATAAACAAATTTTTTTAACACACATTGAAATGTATGTGGGTTGGGACTAATGAATTAGGTTCACTGTAGCCAAATGTTCACTACAAACAAGTTTACTAAAACCAGAGTTGACTGTATATTTACTAAAATCTTGATCAACATTGGTTTTAGACAGTTTAACCAACATTTTTCTATAACTAAATAGTAACTAATGCTAATTTTGTAATGGACATATTATTTAGTTTTAAATATATTAAGTTTGAACAAAATCAATATGAATTCTCAATTTTATTTTGACCAGAAATTATAATTTTAGAAAGGAACTGTGTCAAAATAATAGTATTAAAGCAAGTGCTTTTAGAATTCAATTGCGTTAGAAATTTGATATTGATTTTAACTATTTGTTGTCAAGTTACCGAATGATTTACAAGTTAAACTGCCGATACCATCCAAATTAAATAGGTTATACTCACCATTATATTTTGAAAATTTATTTTCACATACACCAGGAGGAAGCGCAAAGATGTCGAGGCTACAAAACTTTCTACCTCAATCTCAATTTAGAGCTTTAATGAAAAGCTTGGCTCGGAATTAAAAATCAGAGTAGCTAGCAAACCAGAAAGCCAAACAGCAGCAGGATAAAGCCCCTCCCAAGTTGCCGGTGGCTGTGGTATCATGTGATAGCTCATAGTAGCTGATTATTTCCATACATCCATCACAGACTCTGCCTTAAACTATATGTGAAGAATAACACTGAGAATGGAACAAATTCTAGATAACTCAACAGTAGACCATTGGTGCACTAATGCCTCATGTCTTGGTGCTATTTTCAACTAGAATAAGCTGAGGGAGTATCTAAGTCTGTGGTTATCTCCTGAAGGTGTAAGTCACTCACCTTAACAAGACTTGTTGAGGCTCTTCATCCACTCCGGGCTTCTCCAAGTCCTGGAAGGTTGCGTCAGAGTTGTCCTTCCACAGCTCCTCCAGCTTGTTGATCTGCTGCGCCGTTATCTGGCGCGCTCGAAGCTGCTCCTGCTCAGACGGGATCTTCACCAGCCAAGTCAGGAAGCACCGATCCGCAATCAGCGGCTTCCACTGCTCCTGATCCCTGTTATCATAGTAGCTTGGGTTTGAATCTTTCCCACAACCTATTATGTTTAACCAATACAACTAGAATTTAAAAGACTTTTGAATACTTATTTATTAAAAGAATTCAAATAATTTACTTAGGCCAAATTTAATTTGCTAAAACTTTCCAACAAACATATTTAATGTTATACAACTAAAATTTCAATATAACAGTGAAATATGGACAATTTTTAAATTACAATACTAGTACCTTACAGTGCTAATTTTTTGATGGTGACTAATAAACAATTGATTGAAAATAAAGTATTTAGGGTTTGGGGCAATAATATGCTATGCCACTGGTGGCATAGCATATTGTGGAAAGGGGAAGGGGTGTGTAAATATAGCCATGTGCTGTTCTACGGGATAACATTTTTTGGGAATAAAAAATACCAGAAAAATGTAATATTTATTGTGCACTTTTCTCATTTATTTTAGGCATGGCAAACATTAGAATAAATACTGATAAAACAAATTTAGAATTTTTTTTATCTGATGCAGCTCATCTATAAATTATGCAACCACTAGAAATTAAAGGTTTCCTATATTTGTTACTAGCTATAAAAAAAAACACTAACTAGTTTTGCAAACTTCAAGTTTGTTGAGCTTTTCAGGGTATGCATGAAGCAGACATGGCAAACATTAGAATAAATACTGATAAAACAAATTTAGAATTTTTTTTATCTGATGCAGCTCATCTATAAATTATGCAAACACTAGAAATTAAAGGTTTCCTATATTTGTTACTAGCTATAAAAAAACACTAGCTAGTTTTGCAAACTTCAAGTTTGTTGAGCTTTTCAGGGTATGCATGAAGCAGACACAGGTGATTTGGTCTATGTTTCTTCATTATGGAGCGAAAATAGTTATTTATGCATAAAAAAAATTGAAAAACTTTTGCAGTGGCTGATGTAAGTGGAATTTTTAGAATTTTCAAAATCTCTTCAGTGTGTGCTCCAAGGACATTTTATTTATGTTAACTTAGTGTGAACTTTGTATCTTACCTCAATAACATCTTTACATCATCTTAAAGTTTTATTACATTTTATCATTTGTGTGTGTGTGTGTGGGGG
>CABEEJ010000093.1:360728-419905 GCA_901482245.1 Timema douglasi
GGGGGGTAAAATTTACCCCTGTACCACTAGATAGTGATTCTGAAATACTAATATTTGAGAAATTAAAGCATTAATAATTCCTAATCTTAAATATTTCTTATTTTACTTAATCTCTTACAAACATTGAACATGAATAATTACAATTAAGACTATTTCTTTATAGATTTAAGATGACATAAAATGCATTAATCAAAATATAATGTCATAAATAAATATAAGAGAATTGTAGGAAACTAAAGCACAAATAAAAGTATAAATCTTAAAACATATTTAGATACATTTCAATATTTTTATGCTTTCATTGCCTCTTACTCAGGACATGGTCTCGCAATTGTGCTTTATTTTTCTAAAGCTCTTGTCATATTTATTTACTAGCCTGACATATCCAGGGGCGGATTTACGCATAGACTTAGTAGGCACGTGCCTACCGCGGCAGATATTAAGGAAGGCAAATTTTGATTGATGAAAAAATTACATATCTTTTTCTGCCAATTAAAATAATTGTATGGCTTCATCCTTTGTGCGATTGTTGTGGTGTGCCATATCTGCATACCAACATGACAGACTATTGTCTGAATTGAGGGACACTTATTGGATAAAAAGGATTTGTTTGACATCATCGACCAATTCACTCAGCAGAAATAAAGGCGAAAAATACTATAGACTATTTTCTTATTGTGTACATGCTAATATTTTATCTGTAGTAACATGTTCTACAAGTATTCTAACGCAGACTTTAGATTTTTAAATTATATATTTGAATTTGTCTGTTGTGATAGTGTAAGAGTATTTATTTCAATTTTATACTACTTTTAAAACCTCACTATAATAAATAATAAAACAATGTAAGCACATTTTATCTGTCATTCCAGAGACTTGTGTGTATGGTATATAAGTGTCGGTGTATGAGGGGTGGTAGGGGTAAAACTGTGATTTAGAAGGTTAGAAATTAAGGTAGGAAAAGTGGACGGCAAATTATCTAGTGCCTATGGGTAGCGGAGTCATAAATCGGCCCCTGGACATATATTTCTATATGCAAGGAAATTTAGGAACATAAATATTAACTGTAACTATTAGTACGTGTAGCATTGCAACCATGACCTACATATATTTATGAGATTAAAAAATGTAATTAGAACCATCAATTAAAGTATTTTTTGTTTCTTCTAGAAGTAAATTTTTTCGCTAGCAATGTTTTGCATTTTTTATCTTCATATGTATTTGAAGTATAGGAAAACTGCAATACTGAAAAATTCAATCTAAAATTTTTGACAAAAAGTTCATTTTAACATGCCCCCAATGTTTGCATACATATAAGTCTGTGCACCTCTGTAGAAACAAAATGGTTGGACAGATTTTTTTAAATTCTATTTTAATTTCATCCATCTTTCTGCACGATTAGTATGAAAATACATATACATTAAAATTAGGAGAACTAGGCTTTAAGTAGATCAACAAGCACAAAAATGTATTTATTTTGATAATTGTTTATAGTTACCCACTAGACCCCACTGATAATTAATAGATAATGAAAAATGAAGAATGCAGTAAACTACACTTGAATACATTTTCTGGTTCAGATATAATCATGTATCTAATTTCCTGGTTAATCGGCCATGATATGGGCTCTTAAGCACTGTATAAAGCTATAGCAGCATTAGCACGGTCTAAGGAATCCCTCTCACAACACAGACATATCAGGGTTAGGATCCCCGTCAGATGTACTGAAAGTTTTATTTTTCTAAATGTTTTTCAACTTTCCCTATATGCAAATGCGAGTACATTTCCTCTAACATTCTATATCTTATGTCCCTACTGCCTAAGTGTAAATATGTGGAAAGCCCTAAAAGGTATGATGAACAACAAACAACTTTAGTAAGCAGTTTAATCACCAGTTCATGTCCTTAAGAGAGTTCTGAGCAGCACAAGGCTGCCGACATAGCAGTACCACCACAGAATCCGCCTTGGCGGGGATGAATCCAAGAACAAACACGTTCCTGACCCCACAAGAGTAGCACTCCAAAACAGTCTCACCCAGTGGCCCATCCTTGTGCAGGGTCACTTCCTGGTAACACACAAATCAGAAAATAAACACAAACAAAATATTTTAAGTGGTTCATCTCTTGTGACATGTTTATAGTGTGTGTGATTTTCAAAAGCAATTGTGATCAGAGTATGAACATATTTTTAAATGAGTGTTCAAATAAAATGTGACACACATCAATGATCTTATTTTCTGATTGCATTAGAATAGAATGCCAATGACAAAGAAAGATGTCAAGGTTCAAGTCTCGGCCTGCTATTTAAGGGTGCTTTTCTAGTCAACTCTCCACTGATGTGGATAAATATGATCTAGGCAATCTTCCTTCTCCCTAACCCCTAGATTAAGCTGTTAGTAATCTTGAGGTTAAAATGTGACAGTTAATAAAAATGAACCGATCACATGGTCTCCAACTTGAATGAACCACAAGAAAAGTAAAATATAAAGTTTTGTATTTTAGAGTTAAGTTTTCAGTCCCCTCACCTTGTGTTTAGCTCTAACTAGATGATTGATAATATGGGAGCCAGACGTGTTTCCCCGGCCGTTACAGAACCATTTCTTGCATACATTGCACATGAGCACGCAACTCGGGTCATGGATGCCGCAGTACTTGCAAGCAAATTCGGGCAGATCCTAGAAAAACAAACAAGTCTTTGAGATGATATTCTGATGGTATGATTGTTTGGATATATAAAAACGACGCCTGGACATGTGATTTGAGCGCTGGGCATTCAGCTTATGCATGGTTCAACCGGTAGAGCAGTTGGTGTAGAAAGGCTGACAACCAGGGATCATATTCCTGCCTGGGTGTAAGAAAAAATAACACACACACACGTTTTCCTTAGTCTGTGGTAGCCCCGAGGAACACCCTGTATAACTTTATTTTCTTATGAATGGACATTTGGGCAACCTTTTATATAATTATTATTATTAGCACCGCGTCTTACTACCCGTCCGGGCTATACGCACTTACGCTAATGTGTAATGGTAGGGTGATTGTGAGATGAAATGGAGGACCCACAGTTTAACGTGGAATCCGAACTATGATGGAGGCCTGGCATTCCACACATACACAAGTTGTGATTAATACACATCTTGTTAGGGGTGAAGGAAAAGTTTGGTAATCAGATAAATCTATGCCGGGACTGAGGATTGAACCCCCGCAGCCCAGCACAGAAGTCTGACACCTTACCACTGGACCACCAGGTCACCCGAAAAAATTATAGATGCATGTCTTAACCTAATAAAATCAAGCTATTACAAGGTCTACAAATCTAATGTTAAGTAGTGTCACAGTGTTATTTAATCAATATATGAATTACTTGTATGTCAAATACTGTATTTGATAGAAAGTGGCCAGAAGATGTGATACCAACTGGGGACTTTAAATGTAGTTGAGGTAAAAAGTAAAATTGTTAATAGTAGCAGTGGCTATTTTAGGTAAAAAGGGGTATATCAAATAGGCATTTTCTGGTGTTTGCTATACTATATTCCAACTTGGTTAAGAGGGCTGCCACCTATAACCTTATTTTTACTAAAAAAATCCCTTTGTTTTCCAAGTTTTCCCAAAGTAGTTTCTATGTTTCCAGACGTTTGAGAATAGAGGAATGAAAATTCTTTCAATTTTCATAAAAGTGAACAGAGTGGTGACAAGTAGGCCTAATTGGGGTTGAGAGCATAATGATTTAACTATGATGAGGGGAAATATCTGCATTAATTACACAACCCAGTGTTTCAGAGCGAATAAAAAGAGAGGAAGGGATAAGATATAAAACGTGTGTGTTTGAATCAGCTTGCCTAATTCTTTGATTCACTTTTCATCCTGTGCAAGGAATTATTTAAAGTTTGCAGTTATTTGTTCAGAAATCACCTGTATTTCGCCCCCCCTCCCCACATCACACAAAATTCCCTGTATTTTCCAGGTGGCAGCCTGGTCAAATAGTTCACGAAAGAAATATGAAGGAGAAAATTTAATATGAAAAGACTAAAAATAAGTTTATTGAAGTAAAAAAAAAAGTTTTTAGTTTCTGACTTAGTTTTCATCGACCAAACTAAGTTAAGGTCTTCACAATGTAAAATACATGCAAATACTTCCTTCTATAACAATCAAATGGACTTATTAGTAGTCTATAACAGTTATTTTGTAAAATGTAATATCTGTTAGACTATACAATTTGTTATTGTTACAAAGAGGTTTGAATGCTCAATGATCAAGTCCCAGCCTAAAAATCTTAGGATTTTTTTAATAATAAATGATTATTTTGTACAAGGAAAATTTAACCAATAATATGAACGATTTTCAATCAAAGCAACTTTTTGTAATAGCTTACCTACTCTAGGCAATAACTAGTCTACAATTATTTTTATCATTTTAATTTCAAAGATGTATATTGGTCCTAGTTGTTTATGATAAATTACACAGTATATATAGGAAATTAACTTAACAATTTATACATTAAAACAAGGTGAATATAAAGAATACAATGTATTACATCTTTATATTTTCAGTCAGGGTCATGAGTTATGATAGTAAGTATTTCTTTACTACCTAACTTCTCTGGAAATGAATACGTCAATCAAAACTATCCTAGCCTTTTAAATTTAAATACAAGCTACATTTGAACAGTTGTTTATTTAAAGGCAGAAAAAAGTTTTGTAGACCCTACAAAATGTAAAAATTGACCAAAATGTAAAAATTGACCAAAATGTTTATAAAAGAGGTTAGTGAGTTAACTTTCACCCCTAAAGATTGACCCCAAGTTAACATATCTTTTTCTCTCCACTAGCTACTCTTCCCGAGCCCCAATTTGTGGTTGTCTTATAGAGAGGAAAGGGTTGGTATTAATATGGTGTCTACTTAACTTGACCAATGAAATTCCTGACTTACTCCCCTTATCATTTCCTAAAATTCTCGACTCAAAAGTACTATGTCACACCCTTCCAATCACTCTCCCCCTTGGTTTTTTTATTAATCTTCTTTTATGAATAATAATAAGTTTTAAAATTTAAATAAACATTTTTTTATTTGTATTAACATAGTCTAAGTTACTAGGAATTATAAATGTATATTACACAGATACAATAAAAAAAGACAGTTTGAATCACATTGTAATTTACAGATTATTCTGATACTGATAATTTCATATTTTGAGTAAAACAACATAGTCCCAATTTTTTTTAATTTACCAAAATCCGGACTTAGTTCAGTTTTTTCCATGACCCTTTCAAATTCCCGACTAATTCCAATTTCCCTTGATGGTAGACACCCTGAGTAAGTGGTCAAATCTTACTCAAGATTTCCTACCCTTCAGTTGAGTGACAGAAGACTATTTCTTTGATTGGTAGGAATTTTATAAATGCCAGCTAATAGAAAAACAGGTAATTTGAATATTTTTTTTATCATTGCAACTTATTACCCATTTGGGTTTTTTGCTTATGTACTAATTACACTAGTGGTTTTAGGGATTAGAACGGTTACATTTAGAGGAAGTGTACCCACATTTGCAGAGAGAGATAAAGTTGAAAACCATTTTGGAAAAACAACCCTCAGTACACCCGACCAAGATTCAAACCTCAATGTCCCCGTCATCGGCAGTCTACTCTATTGCGAGAGTAGCACCCTAGACAATGTGGCCACCAAAGAGGGTAACTCTTTATTTGATGGAACAGACTTAAGATCTGGTCATAAATACAAAAGTATTGTTGAATAAAAAAAATAACTTCATGGCATCAGCCTGAAATCGACCCATACCGATTGAGCAGCCGACATCTGTTGGCAAATATAATGCAAACTTATTTAGCTAGAAGGTGTCATGTGGTCCGCACAACAAAACCTTCGGCAATATATCTTTCACTTTTAAATTATTATTTTTTGGTGTGCATCTCTAAATTATCCAGAGAAATAAAAAAGGGCAATTTGCAACATAAAAACAGAGCAGATGGTGATGGTGTCCTCAATTAGAGAATGGTACATATTTTCATTTGTATGTCTATGAATATTATGTAAGGCGCAAAGGTCCTGGAGGCAAATTGCCACAAAATCTAAATACCGCTATTTTAAAGTTTTAAAAAATGATTAGTATTTAAATTAAGTATAAGCTAATAATTATTTATATGCAAAGATATAACATATCTAGATATTTTAATCTAATATATTAATAAAATAGATTGATTACTAACAAAATAATCACTTTACATTCGGGATTGTTTTGTCAGCAAGTCACTTTTTGATTAAAAACGTCTGAAAATATAAAGAGAAAATTAATAGAAGGATAAATTTTTTCACACATTAAGGAGTTATATTTTTGTCTGGTATTTTGGCCATTTATTATTATTTTGTGTCACACGTGGAGTGTTATTTATTTATATTATACAGAATATAAGTGGTGCGCAAATTACGAGTCTCGCCTAGGGCACATTAAACCCGAGCTGACCTTGATCATAATATTACCAATGAGGGCCAAAAGAAAATAATCTTAATGAAATTAAATAACCAAGAAAGTGAAGGCGGTGGGTGATCTATTATAGGTCATGTGACAAAAGTCAGTCCAATTCTTGCTAACTTTTTCCATTATAACCACATCTTTCTACCCATTCGGGCATTCATGTACTAATTATGCTAAAGTGTTAGGGATGAGGAAGGTTGAATTTAGAGGAAGTGTATTTGCATTTGTGTGAAGAGAGAGTGCGAAACCATTTAGGGAAAATACCCTCAGTATACTCGAGCGAGATCGAACTACGATCTCTCTGTCAACAGCAGTCTTGTCTATCGCGTTAAACCAGGTTGCCAACAAAGCGGGTTAATAAAATTAGTTAAAATATTAACTATTAAATTAACTTAGGTTATTCAATGTATCTTTGATTGATTAATATGATTCCGAATATTCTAAGGAACCATCAATTTTACAATTATTACATTATTTAAGTTACTGTTTTCAAATAAATTAACCTTTAGTGTTCACTCCCTTATTTATAAATAGGACTGCCTACTTCAATCTTGGGTCTATTCAAAATTATAAACATATTTTTAACAGAAGGTTATCAATTATTAATAAAGTCCCAGTCAGGATGAAAAAAAAAATTACTTTAAAAAGACCTGTCATAATCTGTAGGCAAGTTATTACAAATTTATTGAGAAATGTATGGCAGTAAGGAAGAAAGTTTATTGTACATTATTGATCTGGAGAAATTGTTTGATTGGGTGATTAAGAGTATATTGTGGGTGACCTGGCGGTCTAGGGGTAAGGTGTCAAGACTTCTGTGCTGGCGGCCGGGGTTCAATCCCCGGTCTCGGCACAGATTTATCTGATTACCAAAACCTTCCTTCACCTCTGACAAGACGTGTATTAATCACAACTTGTGAATGTGGGGAATGCCATGCTTCCACCGTGGTTCGGATTCCACGTTAAACTGTAGGTCCTTCATTTCATCTCACAATCACCGTACCATTACACATTAGCGTAAGTGCGTACAACCCGAACGGGTAGTAAGATGCGGTGCTAATAATAATAATAATAATAAGAGTATATTATGAATTGTTTAGAGAGTATCATGTGGATGCAAGGTTAGTAAATGCAAAAATGGTGGTGTATGATAGAAGTAAAGGGTGTGTTAAGATGGATGGAGCGTCAACATTGAACAGGGTGATGACAAGGTTGTGTTAGGTCTCCATGGATGTTTAATATATCCATGAATAAGTGTATGAGGGATACTTGTGAGGACGCGATTGGTGTACAAATGGATAATGTGAACTGAAGAGTGCTGTTATATGCAGATTATACTGTATTAATGGCCGAAAGTGAAAAATGACTTGAAGAATGCATTAAATTGTTTGAATGTGGTGACAGACAGAATAGAGATTTGTATGATTATCTCCAAAACTAATGATAGTTTTGGATGAGGACGGATCAAGAAAGGAGTGTAAACTTAGTATAAATAGGAAACTGTTATATGTAACAAGTGAATGGTTTTGTGGATCTGTGCAGAATCGTATGTAAAAATGGAAGGATAGATGGTGAAATCGACAGACAGGTGAATGCATCTCGGACTCAAAGAGTAGTTGGATGTATGTAAAAGTGTGTTAACGCCAACGTTCTTGTATGGATGTGAAGAGTAGGTTTGTCAGGAGAAAGATAAGAGCTGGTGAATGTGGTTGAAATAAAATATCTAATAAAGGTAGGGCCTAAGTGGAAAAACTAGTATGGACAAGAGTCGGTAATGAATGGGTGCTGAAGGAGTGCAGTTTGAAAGGGAATCTAATAGGTTAATGTGAAATAAGCGTCTTACATTTGTTCGGGCATGTTGAGAGCAGGGATGTGGTATCGAAATAAAAGTATCGATAACAGTAAGTATCAGTATCGAATTTCTTTTTTACAAGATACTTTTTCGCTATTCAACTTCTTAAGAAACTTCCATAACTACTTACTTCTAGGAGGTGCCATTTTTATATACTCTATAATGATAGTTTATTAACTATTGACAAACAATAGATGAGACACCCTGCCCTGCTCCATCTGCTTAAGAAACGCACATAAACTTTTCTGCATTGTCTGAGGTTTATTTGTTTAGTTTGTAATGATCGTGCTCCTTGATTAAGGCAGGGGTAGTATAATGGTCGTCAATCGCCCCTCAGGCGGTGGCTTTAGTGATTAACGAAGATTAAAGAAAAGCTATTATGATGAACTAAAAGAGATTGAGTGCTAGAGTTGCAGAAAATGAATGAGAATTGTAAAATGGTGTTATTTATTCTTCCTCCACAGTCCACCCCAGTAAACATTAGTTTATATTTTAGTCTCAGCATGAGTGAAGATAGCAAAAAAGTTGTTTCTTTTGATACCGATCCAACAGCAGTGCGAGTAAGTTACTATTATCAGTAAAATTATCAGAAAAAAAGTATAAAGTAAAAAATACTAGTATCAAAAGGAAAATATTGATATTAGTAAAGTATAAATACATTTTTAACATCCCTAGTTGAGCAGATGAATGTGGACAATACAAATATCTGAAGGTAACGTATGTGGATAAAAATAAAGGAGTAGGCCATGTAAGATGTGGCTAAATGTTGTAGACAAATGTGTGAAAAAAAGAGAAACATTGGGGGTTTTGAATAAAAGAGTATACGTATGTATGAATGGGTATAGATGGTGTTGAAGTGAAGGGAGTAGTCAAGGATAGAAAAGTGTGGAAAAAGTTAGAAGTTCTTGTTTCTTGAGCTATGTACAGTTTCTTATTTACTTCATGGAAACTGCGTGATTAGGTACATGTTTATATGTATGTACTATATTTGGACCAATATATTTAAACCTCATACAGTAGCTGACAGTTGTGTCACTATGATAAAACCTTTTAAGTATTTACATACTTGTTGACACTGTCACTTTTGACAGATGTCAATTTATTTTATGTGCAAAAAAATTCTATAAATGTCTATTGATTATGATCTATAGCATGGGATATTTTAAATGTAACTTTTTAATTGATACAATAAGTAAAAGATTAGCACAGCGTCTGTCTACTCATTGAGGTTGTACGCACTTATGCTAATGTATAATGGTAGGGTGATTGTGAGATGAAATGGAGGACCAACAAATTAACATGGAATCCGAACCACGGTGGAGGCCTGGCATTCCACACATTCCCTAGTTGTGATTAATACACTTCTTGTCAGAGGTGAAGGAAGGGTTTGGTAATCAGATAAATCTGTGCCGGGACCGATGATTGAACCCCAGACCCCCAGCACAGAAGTCCGACACCTTACCCTTAGACCGCCTGGTCACCAAGTAGTATAATAGGGCCTTTGATATAGCTAATAGCCAGCCACACACGCAAAAAAGTGGTTACAATCAGTTAACACAGAAACCCAATGTTAACACAGCTTGTAGAACCTATTTATATACCTATTGATTAATAACCTAAGCTGATGAGTGAGGATAAAAGAAACAACCAAAGAGAGTAAATGAATATATAGGCTAAACATTGATTTAGTGCGAAAATAATCTAGTTGTTTTGATTATCATTATTAATTTTATTATATTTGCAATACCTTAATGATCTGAGAATTTAGGCAAGCACCTTTTGGATAGATAGTGAGATACTACCTACTAACCAAGTTAAAAGTTATGACAATAAAACTATTGTTATAACCATCCTACTTACCTTATTGTAATATGCTTCTTCATCATCTTCTTCAAATTGGAGTTCACCAAGACCCTTAGTAGTGGAAATGATGTCTACATCCAAATTATTCTCAGTTATTTCACCATTCACCTATAAATAATCAAATATACTCGAAAAGGCGACTAAGAACTATAAACTAAACCCTAATATTTAAAAAAGTATATTAAAAAAATATCTTAAAACGTTTTAATTACAAACACAGGCCAATACTGGTTAGGTTAGGTTTCAAAATACAAAAATGGCGACACGTTCATGGATTTTTAAACCAAACTGTTGTAACTAAATTTAACCTACCTGTTTAGAAGACGACTGTAATTGATTATCAAGTTGTGATGCTTGAGTTTGACTTTGAGATGGCAGAGTAAAATCTGTGAAATCAAATTCTGATCCTTGAGTGTCGGCACCAATCAAATCGGCTTCTTCAGTATCCAAAAACGTAAGTGTTTGGGAACTTGGCCCATATGCATCGACACTCATTTTAAATTTTGATCCAGCAATATTAACACACAAACAAATGATTAATAACAAATTCACAGTCTATTATAAACGAAACAACGATCAAATAGTTGTTATATCAAGTGTTTTCAAAGATTTTCTGACCACTTCACATCAATTTCGCCATATTCTGAACTCCTTATTACGTCAGCAATCAGCATGTCGTTGCCAACGCAATATTATAAAGCATGTACAAACTTACAAAGTCTGTTAAACAAAATCCGGCGTATTCCATAAGGTAGTTCAGTTTATTGTAACAGAGCGCTGTTTTAGCACTGATACCCCAGGGGATGTATATAGATATTATGCGTTTGTGACAAAAATACATTATTATACATAATTTATGTGAAAGATAAAACGGAAAATATACAATCAAATCTCCAGCAACATAGTAGTAATGTTTGTGAGTTTGCTGGCAAGAATAAAAATGAGGAGAAACAAAACTAGGAACTTTTGAAAACAAACAAAATCAGCAATTTTAATGGTAGGAAACAGAACGTAAAGCAAACTTATAAATAAGAATAAAACATTTATGTATAGTATTTTAGTATTTGTAACCCTGTGAGAAAATAAATAATTCTTAAAATCGCTTTGTTGGTGTATTTGTAATAGTGTTCATTACCAATTTTCATAGGAAGGACTTTGTCTTAAAGTTAATAGAATAATAGTAATTATTATTGTTATAGCTATGTATATTTTATCGTATCCATACGTTAATTCATTTTATAACCATGCAGCCGTCACTCTTGATAAATATTAATAATACTAATAAATAACAGATAGCATTAGCGGTTGTAGAAAAGTTTTATCAATTTTGGCCGCTAAAACTCTGTATTTCTTACAAGCTGTTCTAATGAAAAGTGAATTGAATTGAATTTTCTAATCGGCTCTTTATACGAAAATTACTTTACTGGGTAAAGAATATAATATCTCCTATTGGGTATAAACACAATTAAAGTAATATATTATGTGTAGCTTTATTTTATTTACTCAAACAATTTACTATTTACAATCTTAGTTTATTTCTAATAATGTTCATGTTTATTTGGTAAAGAGTAATAATAACTAATAAATATACATATATAATATATATATATAATTGATAGTAAGGTTATATCTCCTTGTTTATTATTTTTTATTTCCTTCTCCTTATTTTATATACGTTTTAGTTTTTCTTCTAGGACGACGACATGTTTCGGTAATTTTTCACCATCTTCAAGTCTGAGAAAAACCAATGTTAATTTAAATTATTGTATAAAAATACGTAATAAAATTATGAATTTAAAAATTAAACATTAGAAATGGAAATAGTTAAGAGAAATTATAATGTGATATACGAAATATTGAATATATAATCATTTAAAATAACACGCTTATAAATACCTTATTTGTATTAAAGATGATTGATTTTAATTCATACTATTGGAAAGTGCCGTTCAGCTGTTGCCCGACTCAGAGCTACCGACTTGACAGTTACGCCAAGCCAGGATGTCTGCGAAAGGGCTGATTTGTTGTTTGAGTACCGAGTCATTGTCATGACTCTTAACCTCGCGAATGAACTTATAAACCTGATGAAATGGAACCAATGAAATGAGCCTGCAGAATACTACAGGTGTGGGACTATTGGAAAGTGTGAAATTTTACGGTTTTTTATATGGAATAACCTTTAGTGAAATTATCTACAATATGTGTAAGTTACCAGTATGAAGAAATAAAATTAAACGATTGATAAAATGTATAGTGTTCCTAATGTAACACAGAGTGCTATTTATATGATGAATAAATATATAGATAGATATATTATTGTAATATTATTATAAGCTGAGGCAGATAAATTTACTGTGTTAATCTTCTTTATTATGGTTCGAATTGATTTTTGGACGGAGGGATTGCAAGTGTTGTTTGAACAGGGATTATTTCTTTAGTTTGACGTACTGAGACAGCTTTCTAATTGTATTAATGAGGGACTGGTTTTCAAAATGTGTTTGCTCATTCAAAATATCATCGTTGTTCAGAATTGCTTTCTGGATGTGTAGATTTCCAGTTATGTCCATTTTGAGACCTTTAGAAAAGGATTGCAAAAGTTTATACATCCATGCTGTACTTTTTATCACGTTTTTACTTTAATACATCTGTTTGCAGCTATTAGCTAATTTCTCCACTCCTTTCAAACGTAAAGCAATCTCTAGTAAAAGCCACATCGGTGAACACGCTTAGCAAACGTCAAGTTCATCTGGTATGGTTTCCGTTTTCCGGTGCTTCCAAAATCAACCAGGTATAAAGAGATCTCCGCCCTCCAAATGGTGTCATACTCTTCCTCCAGGCAAATACGAAGCCATTCTCTTTAAATGCGTGTAGCACGGGCGGTTGGTACAGCCTATAACGCGGGGGGGAAAAAGAATTTATAAGAATGCCAGTAACACCACCATCACCAAGAATCCAATTACAACTAGCACCGAATCAAACATATTAATTTTAATTAAACACCATTCACTGCTGCGTCATGTAAACATCAGCTTTGAAAACAATGAAGAGGTACTGTAACATTTCGAGTTAGGAAAAAAATAAAATAAAAATGAAAGTTCTTAAGCTAAACAGCAGAGCTCATTTATTGTAAATGTATATATTATTATATTTATCTTGCGGAAGAGTTGAATGCGGAAGTGGCAACAGGTGAACTTATTATGCGCATGCGCCTGGCTCGTTACGCTTCCACTTGGAAGAATCTTTTAGAAGTGTTTCTAATGTACAGCGCCAACAATGGGCGATATGCTTCAGGCAACAATGAAAATAAAGTAATACATTTCGAATTGTGTGGCGAGAACTAAAACTATACGTGATCAATCTAATGGATCAAATTAAAAATAACGGTTACTTACCTAAGCGCACCTATTTGTACGTATTTGTGTCGGTTGAATAGTCTCCAAGTTGAGCGAAACTCCACATTTTCAACATCTTGTGTTACTGGTGAGGTATAATTATTTGTATGGAATAATACCTTAACTTATTTGAGACACTGGTGTTGAATAACTGCTGACATAACATTTTTTTTATAAGTAAAACTACGAGTTACACTGTAATAAAATCACTCAACATCATCATTTATAAATGGTACTATATGCTGTTACCGGTTAATTTTTATTAAAATACTATACAATAATTTTTTGGACGTTTAAAGGGATAAGGGAAATATTTATATTTTCATTGTAATTTTTTTTATTATTTAGCGCCACGCATTTCTAACCGTGCGGGTTTTTACGCTTAAGTACTAATTACGCTAATATATTAAAAATTGGAAAGGTTGAATCTAGAGGAAGTGAACCCACATTTGCGTAGAGTCAGAGTGAAAAATCCTTTAGGGAAAACCACCCCCAGTTCAACCGACCGAGATTCGAATCTTGGTCTCCCCGTCCTCGACAGTCTAGTTCTACAAGAAACTAGAGCGTTAGCCAACTACGCCACTGAGGCGGGTTTCATTGTAATAATATTACTGTAGTGTTATATTTTTATTTGGATACTTAATGTGCAATTTATAAACTTGGAATGGCACTAGCATATGACTTCTGGACTAACCTTTTTGACAATAGAGAGTCAAAATAATAACCTATTTTTAAGTACACCCATCCCAACTATTCTACTCTAATGGTATGAGGAAGGTATAATTTGAAAAAAATTACTTGTATTTACGTGAAAGGAGGGTGGGACTTTTTTTTTTTTTTTTTTACTAAGAAAGGCCACCTTAATATACCCGGTAGGGATTTGAACTCCTACTACCTCGTCCCTTGCAATCTAGACTAGGTGAGCCTAAAGTTGTGTCTACATGTCCACCGACGCGGGTTTTATAATACATAACAATATTTTCACCACGCGTGTCCAGCACACGCGCGTTTCCGCGTTTGAAGACTGTCGAACTGTTCCAATATTTAGGAAAGTGTGTATCTCCCCCGTGATTCTCTAGAGGGTAGGCAAGCGGCACGGCACGCGCCCGGCGGACCGTTCATTGCAACATCAAAACACCTTTCAGAAGATTCGTCTCGAAGACTTTCTCTGTCTGATCAAAGAGCGGGGAAATCGATTTGGGTGGTTTTTCCCATCCAAAGTGTTTAACGGTTGGGAGAGAGGATCTAAACAGTCTTAACAAGTGGATCATTTATCAGAACCTCGTGAATTATTATTATTATTAATTCACAAATTAGTGTTCTCTATGTTATCATTATTATTATTATTATTATTATTATTATTATTATCACAGCGTCTTACTACCCGTTATGGCTATACGCACTTACACTAATTTGCAATGGTAGGGTGATTGTGAGATGAAATGGAGGACTTACAGTTTAACGTGGAATCCGAACAACGGTGGAGGCCTGGCATTCCCTACATCCACAATTTGTGATTAATACACGTCTTGTCAGAGGTATTCAGATAAATCTGTGTCGGGACTGAGGATTGAACCCCGGTCCCCCCAGCACAGAAGTCTGACACCTTACCCCCTAGACCGCCAGGTCACCGATAATCTCGTGATCCACGATGTGGACTGCACGGTCCAATTTTTTTTTTTAGGAAGGGCCTTATTTGACCGCTAGAAAAAGTAGCTAGATCTACTTTCACCATTGGTAGCGAGACCGAAAGGTGAGGGAAAGGGGGGGGGGGGGGTCAGAAACATTTTGTCTATGTTTGTGATTACCTTCTCCCTCCCGATACATTTCAAATCCTTTTATATTATCAAAAATAAAACTGAAATGTGTCCTGAATAAAAGTTCAAATTATTTCTTACTTCTCCTTCCACGCAAATGCGGATAAATTACCTCTAAAATACTTCCTTCCTCATCCCTATCCCGTTAGGCTAATTCTCATATATGCGTATTATGAGGATATTATTTACATTAATAATAATCATGAGTATTTTATTTACATGATTAATAATAATATTTTTCATAGTATCTTCGTGTACGCCATTTGAATATCTTGTATCGTAATTGATATTTTCAGAGGGCGTGTTGGGGAAAATTCCAGCCACATGTGATACTGTGGCACATGTTGACACGCTACAGATGTATCCCACACTCACACTAGCGATTTACACTGGCCAGTGAACACTTGCAGTTGTAGGGGCGTTGTCAATAGTTAAAAAAACTATTTAATGTTGTTTCTTTCAAACTATTAAGGCGGGGATGTATGGAACGCAAAGAAAGGCCAGTTTTTTCGAAGTTCTTGTGGTAAAACTTTTTTTTGGCCAAAATAAATAAAATATTGCTTCTATATAAACATTGTTTAATTTTCTTCACATATTGATATCAACAGGTCTGTCATTATTAGCATCACGGGATTAGATGTCAATATTTTTCTTCTTTAATTAAGAGAAAAAGTTGTCATTAAATTCCAGGATATCTTTGACAGATATTTAATAACAGTTTAAATCACCATGTGAACAAAATTAAACTCTGAATCAACATTTGATTTATTTTGTCAAAAAAAAAAAAGTTTTACTCTAAAGACTGCAAAAATACGTTCCTAAACTCACGTTCTCTAGACTCTCACCTTAAAATATTATTATTACTTAACACCGCGTCTTACTACCCGTTCGGGTTATACACTTTAAATACTAATCACGCTAATTGATTGGGAATTGGGAAGGTGGAATTAGAGGAAGTGAACCCACATTTGCGTGGAGGGAGAGTGGAAAACCATTTAGGGAAAACCTCCCCCAGTTCACCCGACCGAGATTCGAACCTCGATCTCCCCGTTCTCGGCGGTCGAGCTCAACACGACAAGCGCGTTAGCCAACTACGCCACCAAGGCGGGTACCTTAAAATACGTAAGGACTCGGAGCGCTAAAATTTGTTTCATGAATGAATTCTAATCAGTCTAATCGAACGTTCTCACCAAGATCGATGGGCACGTGAAATAATTGTAAAAATAGTTGCTGTCTTAAATGCCATCAAGCTTGCAGATGACAAGGATATCCGAGTTCGAATCCCGGTTGGGTGTACTCAGAGTGTTTTTCCCAAAATGGTTTTCCACTCTCCCTTCACTCAAATACGGGTATAATTAATTAAATTTAACATTCCTAATCCCTCAAACCATTAGCGTAATTAAACCTCTGTAGTACATATGTAGCACATCTATATCACCTCTGTACTGAATAGGTAGCACATCTATACCACCTCTGTACTACATATGTAGCACATCTATACCACCTCTGTACTACATATGTAGCACATCTATACCACCCTTGTATTTATACATAAGTGAATATAAATTGGTTTATATCAGCAGCAGTTACATTATAATAACACGCTCCAGTGGGCACATGGTTAAGATCATTCTGGTTTAGGCCTACTGGTGATGAAGAAGTAGGGGTTTGAATACCGGCCGAGTGTACTGAGAGTAGTTTCACCTAAACAGTCACCCACTTAACCCCTACGCAAATGGGAAAACATTTGCTCTACACTCTACCGTTAATTTTTACAACATTAACGTAATTAGAAGATTACTTATATGTTTAAAACCGAATAAGTAGTTAAACGTTGGGGAATGAAAAAAAAAAAGCTCAAATCTTTTGGTGTTTTTTTTTGCTGAATCAATTATGTTATTATGGCATTATGTTTTTTAAGATGACATTCTTACGTAGCTGTAACTAATATTTATTATATATCAATAGGGCCACCACTATTTTACCATTGATTCTATTCTCCTAACACAATCTTGTAACAACTAGCAATGCTTTTAAAATTTTGTGTATGGTTTCAAACTTGTCATTGTTTCATAATAATGTTTTGAGTGGGTAGGTGTGTTCAGATAATGGGCGTGGAAGGGTGGTAAACCTAACTGCATAAGCTACAAATTCCATATACACTTAACGGTTGTACTTCTCTTTACTCATATTAATTCCTCAAGTAGGATCTTACAGGTGATATTAAAAAATGTTTACTTCCTTTTCTTGGACCCCACTTACGTGGCCCATTCCAAGAAATTCCCTTTGTGTACCAATAACAGGGAAATAAAGGCATTTTAAACGTCGATAATTTTACAATCGGAAATTTTAAAGGATTCATCTTGAAGGGGGAGATTAAAATATTAACTAATATTTTGTTGGTGACATGTACAATCAAAACTGTAGTAAAAGTAAAAAGCTATAGGAATATGTTTTTTTTATATGCATGTGTGGACCCCTCTCTACGGGGGATCCAACAAATTCCAGGGGGGTCTGGACCCCCCTGGACTACTCTTTTTCTGCGCCCTTGCCTGTGTATCCCCTGAGTACTAAATATACATCCCACATTAAGTCACTCCTCTCTAGATTATTTAATTTGATATCTTTTTAATTTATTTCTTTAGCAACAAGTTTTACTACCCGTTCGGGTTATATGCTTATGTACTAATTGCGCTAATGGTTTTATAGGTAAGGAACGTTATATTTATAAGAAGTGTACCTACATTTTCATGGAGGAAGAGTAAAAAACAATTTTGAAAAAAACTCAGTACACCCGACCGAGATTTGAACTTCGATCTCCTCGTCGTCAGAAGTATAGTCTACTACTAAAGTAGCACCTTGGACCATGCGGCCAACGAAGCAAGTACCGTTTATTTATCACGTCTTAAGTTCTCTACTACCTTAGAATTATTACTAGAAGATCTTAACACTCTTTGTATACCACTTATAGTAGCCCCATGGCTTATTTGGTGCTGAGTGACAGCTGACAGCTCTGAAATTTACTAGACCAAACTATGCATCCCTACGCCGAACCATATGATCTGCAAAAACATGTGTTTAGCAGCTGTTTCTTCTGACGGTCAAAATTTAGGTATATACCTAAATGTTAACTGTCAAAAGTCAGCTGTGAGCTGTCAGTCAGCACCAAAGAAGACATGGCACTACTGTACACATCACAATGTATAATTTGTTTCAGGGTGACCTGGCGGTCTAGGGGTAAGGTGTCAGACTTCTGTGCTGGTGACTGGGGTTCAATCCTCGGTCCCGGCACAGATTTATCTGATTACCAAACCCTTCCTTCTCCTCTGACAAGACATCTTGTGAATGTGGTGAATGCCAGGCCTCCACCGTGGTTCGGATTCCACGTTAAACTGTAGGCCCTCCATTTCATCTCACAATCACCCTACCATTACACATTAGCGTAAGTGCGTATTGCCCGAACGGGTAGTAAGACGCGGTGCTAATAATAATAATAATATAATTTGTTTCACACCTCTATAGTAGATACGAGAGTCACTGTCTGTATGGAATATTCCGATGGTAGACCATGAGATGCTCGGTGGAGATCAGAAGGCTACAGATTATAATCACCCAGGTATACGTTTTGTGTTTGGAAATAAAAAAAGAAAAAAAAAGACAGGCAATTAAAATCCAACACGGTAGTTTCCAAGGAACTTCCCGCATATCTCGCCAAGACTGACTGATATGTGGCAACAGTAGGATGAAACCATCGCGTGCCTGGGAAAACATACCTTGTACCACATTCCTTCGAACCAACGACCCTACAACAGCGGCTTCCTCCAACCACGCAAGGTTTCTTTTCGGGCATGTATCGAATATGTGTTGACTTGATTACTATTCACCCTTTGATGCTATCGATGTGAGGGGGAATGTAGGGATACAGCAAAAATGTGTGTGTGAAATAAAATTACTGTAACTAAAGTAGCCTCATGGCTTTTTTGGTGCTGACTGACAGCTTTGAAAAGTTACCAGACCAAATTATGTATCCCTACTCCGAACCATATGACCTACAAAAACATATGTCTAGCGGCCGTCACTTCTGACGGTCAAAATTTAGGTATATACCTAAATGTTGACTGTCATAAGTCAGCTGTGAGCTGTCAGTCAGCACCAAAGAAGCCGTGGGACTACTGTATACATATATAATTACTGTAATTATGTGTATATATAAATGTATTTAATTTATACAGTTACTAAATATTATCAGCATTGTTTTATATTTAAATTATTTGCTATCTCCATCACGTTTAGATATGCTATGCGTAAATAATTACATGTGGATGTGTGTGTGTGTGTGTGTGTGCATAGAATGTGTATGTGCGTTAATATATATATTTTTTACTCTCTCTCCTTTATTTAGTTCTACTTTCCTCATTTATTTTATTTTAATATGTTCATAAATGTACAATGTATGTGGGTAATATTTCTTGATTATTATTATTTTTGTACAGATATTATAAATTAGTATTTAGCACATAGTTAATAAATGTACATTCTTTATTTTCCGTGGTTCAAGTGTAAGAAAAGGCGCTGGTCTTAACTTCAACCAAATAAAGATTAGATTACTAAATTAAATATATTGTCTGACACCTCAACTCAATCGGTAAAGTATTCGCCTACTGAACTAAAGGTCTCGGATTCGATTCCCGGCATTACCAAAAATTTATCATTGGTGAAATGTGGGTTTACACTTTTCATATTAATAAATTAACGATCTGGGACTGGATGTTGTGGATGTCCTATTCTTAAGTTAAATTATAAAGAATATGAAGTTACGATAGGCCTAACCAGCCGGTAGTTGAAAAATATATGACTTGAATTTTAAAAAAAACTGTCCTAGACTGAAGTCTGGAAAAATTCATGGTTGTAAATGTAAGTAATATTTATTTTTTTTCCATTTTAAGAAAAGTAAATTATGTTGACCTACTCACAGACACATCCCTACTAACTGCGGTGGCCACCTTTGTGTATTTGCTTATTACATAAACTAATTGAGTTGTGTGTTGATATAATCGGTTGGTTCAGAGAGTACACGTTAAATACCTCAAATAAATTATATATATATATACAGAGCCCTGCTTTTATGGTGAATAAAAAAGCCCAATTTCGTTTTTAAGTTTCCCAAAAGCGGTGAATAAGCGGTAAATTACAAAAATCCTATTTTTGCGACGAATTTATCGAATTAAGACAAAAGCGTTAAAAAAGTGGTTTTTACCAAACTTTCGTGATTAAGGTGACTTTGTTGGGTTAAAACTAGACTTCCAGGACAATGTTTGAAACAGGTAAACTAAACATATTGAAGTGAAAACAAAAAATTACATTTTGTTTGGACAAACCGGTAAAAAAACACTAGTCCGCAAAAAAATGTGCTGTCAACTTATTAAAAAAAGTAAGATTTAGCGGCAGCTGGTCCGGGAAAAGTATGTACAAGTCACAAAGACAAAATATTACACAAAAATCATCTTGTTACTTCACAAAAATTGTGACTATATTTTTAAATCTCAATTTAGGCTAGAAAAATACAAAATAACTACTCAACATCACCAAACTGCAACATGCAGCTGGTAACAATGTTATCCACTTTCATTGTGGTTCTGCGGTCTGTTACTACTAAACTATACCTAGAAAAATATCGTTCTGAATCTGCATTTGAAATCGGCAGCCACAACGCTTGCAAACACTTTGTTGCGAAGTCACTGAACATACTGTTTGTCTTCAGCCCTAGCAGCACATTCTCAATTTTTAAACTTTCGATGCCATCACTCTCTTCCATCAAAACTTTCAATTTTTATTTTTCAATATCCCAAAATATTAGCGCGAATGCCGAAAATCGCGACTAAATCGCGATTATCGCGGACATCATTTAAAATCGCGAATATCGCGCTAAAACGCCGATTTCGCGAATTATCGCGACAATTCTGAGCATATATTTGCAATCAGGGTAACCTGAAATGTGAACATCTGTAAGAAAAAATGCCATATCTAACATTCGCGAATTATCGCGAACTCCACAAACGCAGGGCTCTGCATATATATATATATATTTGTGAGTTTGTTTTCATTCAACTGAAACTTTCTTTAACATTTTAATGCTATTCTGAAAAATATATTCTATGCAAAGTCCTAATACCAAACCAAATATATGAAGTATACAATTTTACTAGAACATTATTAACACTATAATATAATTTTGATAGTGAAGAAACTTGTAGAAAATACAAACATAACCTATACTTTTCACTGTCAACATTGATAATATATTTACATTAATATATTCCGCAGGTTTTTTTTTGGCACCGCGTCTCAATAAACGTTCGGGTACGCTTATGTACTAATTGCGTTAGTGGGTTAGGAATAAGGATAGTTGAATTTGGAGGAAATGTACCAGAATTTGCATGGGAAACCATTTTGTAAAACCCACCTTCAGGACACTCAACCGGAATCGAACCACGATCTCTCCGTTTCCGTTTTTCAAGAGTAACGCCTTAGACCATGTGGCCAACGAAGCTTGTTTTATAGTGTTTTTTTTCTTCAAATTTTCTATAAAAACTGAAAGTTGAACTCACATTACTTTAAATATATGAAAATTATTTTGCCACCTTTTATGACTGTCAATAAAGTTCTTTTCTATCGAAATAGGAGTGTAAAGCCTGGTGGTACACACAGAACGCTAAGCTAAGCTAAGAATCAAATAGCCAAAGCTACAGTAGACCCATGGCTTCTTTGGTGCTGACCGACAGCTCACAGCTGACAGCTAAAAGCTTTGAAAAGTTACCAGACCAAATTATGTATCCCTACGCCGAACCATATGATCTGCAAAAAAACATGTGTTTAGCAGCTGTCACTTCTGACAGTCAAAATTTAGGTATATACCTAAATGTTGACTGTCAGAAATCAGCTGTGAGCTGTCAGTCAGCACCAAAGGAGCCGTAGGGCTACTGTATATCTGTTTTAGTACTGATTTAGCCGCATCTAGATATCATATTCTGATAATTGCAACGGGTCCGATGCCCGTATACAGGTATCATTTTTCAATAATTTTCATAATAAGCTAAGCTAAGCTATGCCTTGCTACACCGCGCTATGTTTTTTATGATTGCTCTCCGGGCAATTTTTCCATCTCCCATCTTGAGCCATCTTATGTTGCGCATGCGCATAACGCAACTTGGGTTTCGTGTTGAACAGACGCAGTGCTGGTTTGGTGAAAATAACTAAAGAAATGTTGAAGTTCTGTTTTCAGTCTATTCCACGTGTATTTAAGTAATATTCGATTTAGGTTTTATACTTAATATATGTCTTTATATTAAAATGAAAGCGTTAATTGAACAAGTCAAACCTCCACGTCCTACATTTTCTTCCTCTTCCAAAACATCTTCTCTTCCTCAGTACTATCATCTGAGCTCAAATAAGACGATTTGGAGAATGCCATCATAACTAAACTTCACTTGAGCAAACTAGACATAACACTGAATTAAGGAGGGAAAAGAGGAAACATTGCTTAGTTTAGCTTAGTTTAGCTTAGTTTAGTCAAGAAGTGTGAAACTAAATTGACAGTCTTAGCACAGTACAGCACAGCATAGCTTAGCATTCTGTGTGTATCGGCCTTAAGTCCTTATAAGTAATGAATAGCAATAACCTTCTAAAATCATTAACTCATAAGAACATTTATTAGTATTAATAAAACTGATATTATGTTTATTACTTTGAAGGATAAATTTGATAACTGGAAATAAAAGCTGACCAAGTTTCTGGATTGTAGCTTTAATAGAAACATAAAAAAAGGAAATTACTAGCCACGGTCATTAAATTAAAACTCAACGTTTTCAGCGCCGTTAGTAGCAACCTGCGCCTGCGCCTGCGCAGAAGGGAAGAGAAGGAGGTTTGACCAACATTCTACGGCGTCCTGCAAAGAGACAGCACCTTATTATTCATTGTCCGCAGAAGCGAGTAGGCGAGTGGTTGTTGTGGTTACTTTCTATATAATTCTGAAACTCGTTAGTTTTTAAAAATCGCAAACCAGTGCAAGAAATACACGAACATATATAAGAGTGACTTGAAATTATAGTGTAAACAAGTGAATAAAATACAAGAATTAATTATTTTGGTTTATATTTAAAATGTAGCTTCCAAAAATTCCGTTAAGTTTGAGTTTACGTGCTAGATTATCTTTGAATTAAAAGATTTTTTTTTTCTAACAAAGTGACCGTTTTTGTAATCGAATCAAAAAATAATTTTGACATCATTCTATTTTCTTCTAATTTTTATAAGTGATGTAGAAGAAATGTAAAGAGGAGTTACAACAGACAGAAGAACAGAAGTAACAATAACTAAAGGTAATTCCATTGTTGTGTAATATTTCAAGAGTTAAATATTTTCCAAACTAGAGAAACAAGTCCATAATAAATAAATTTTTTTAGCATAGCGGTTTACTACCCGTTCGGGTTATATGGTTATGTAATAATTACGCTAATGGTTCTTGGGATTAGGAAGGTTATATATAGAGGAAGTGTACCCGCATTTGCGTGTAGGGAAAGTGAAAAAAAACATCCTCAGCACACCCGACCGAGATTCGAACCTCGATCGCCTCGTTATCGGCAGTATAGCTCAACACAAAACTAGCGCATTAGCTAACTACGCCACCGAGGTGGGGCTGTTATATAAATAATAATTTTTGAAAATTATGATTACATTTTACTTTCATAATTTGAAAATATGGTGGGAAAACTGAACGTTTGATGTCAATCGAGGGAGAAACTTACTTTACACCTTCCCTTAAAGATGACCTGGTGGTCTAGGTGTAAGGTGTCGGACTTCTGTGCTGGGGTCCGGGGTACAATCCTCGGTCCCGGCACAGATTTACCTGATTACCAAACCCTTCCTTCACCTCTGACAAGACGTGTATTAATCACAACTTGTGAATGTGGGGAATATCAGGCCTCCACCGTGGTTCGGATCCTACGTTAAACCGTAAGTCCTCCATTTAATCTCACAATTACCCTACCATTACACATTAGCATAAGTGCGTATAAGCCGAACGGGTAGTAATACGCGGTGCTAATAATATTATTATTAATAATAATAATAATATACCCTCCATTAACAAAACCGAGGTGATATTAAAATGGCATAGTCCTACTCCAAATAATTGGTTTAACAAGAAATGTTATATTTTATCTTTGTATGAACAAGGAAAGCCTCTTTTATTTGTCGAGTGGATTAGTTTTTCTTGATTTATTTTGCGAATGGACATTTGAAGCACCTTTTAAATTTTACTGTATTATTAGTACTATTTTATTTTTTAAAAAAAACCTCCATGGTGTGAGCCCGCAAGCGAGCTATATCGACCGAGCGACCGCCGCCGTCAGTGAAGATAAGTGCCAACCTCTACGGATAGAGGGTGTCATCTTATCAGCACGATGCGCCCTCCTCCGGCTGTTAATCTCAGTTTTCTAAACCGTAGTTGCTACTAATTTATTCGAATAGCTCTGAGCTAGCATAGCTTTGAGATTTACTACACCTTTGTCATTTTATTTTTCAGTTCTAGTCTAATTATCAGATGCTTAAAACCATCTGCTACGTTGCTTAATTTTTTATCTTTTTACACAGCGTTTTACTATCCATTTGGGTTGTACCCTCAATTTAATAACTAAGCTAATGTATTAAGTATGAGGCAGGTTGAATTTAGAGGAAGTGTAGTTGCATTTGTATGGAGGGGGCGTGGAAAACTATTTCAGAAAAAAAACCCACTCTCAGTATACCCAATCGAGATTCAAACCCCGATCTTACCATCGTCGTCAGTCTAGTCTATTGTGAGAGTGGCCACTTAGACCATTCGACCACCGAGACCGTCTCGGCCTACCACGTTATTAATATTACTATATATTATTATAAAATACGTTTCCCTGCTACTACATTTGATTAGCTTATTTTTGTAACAACATTTTGGAAACTAATAAAGTGTCTTTTTACTGATTAATCGTTGGATGTATAATATTTAATCATTTGAATTAAAATAATTAATGTACGATCACATTAGGTGTACGTGTTTCTAGATTAGGTCAAATTTATTATGATCTAAATCAATAACATAATATCCAAGTCGTGCCTTTGGTAGATTAACGGTGACCTGGCGGTCTAGGGGTAAGGTGTCAGACTTCTATGCTTGCGCCCGGGGTTCAATCCCCGGTCCTGGCAAAGATTTATCTGATTACCGAACCCCTCCTTCACATCTGACAAGACATCTTGTGAATGTGGGGAATGCCAGGCTTCCACCGTGGTTCGGATTCCACGTTAAACTGTAGGTCCTCCATTTCATCTCACAATCACCCTACCATTACACATTAGCGTAAGTGCGTATAACCCGAACGGGTAGTAAGACGCGGTGCTAATAATAATATTAGATTAACACCAAAACCCGCACAACGGATAGATACGTCAGCTTAGTCTTGTCTCATTTTCAGATGATAAGGTCGGGTTTCAAATCCCGGTCATATTTACTCTAACCAATACAATATTTTCTATTCTCACTCCACGGAAATGCAGGTACGCTTCCACTAAAGTGAATGCTCTTTTATTAGTTTTTTTGTAGACTATGTTAAAGAGAAAAACTTATTTCGTTTATATTTAATTTAATTTAATGTATTGTTGCGTGAATAGCTTTGTAATTATTGCATGTTACGCATTTTTGTGTGTGTGTAAGAGGTGTATTAACAGCAACGTATATAATGCCTTTAGGTGTGTTACAGTAGCCCCATGGCTTATTTGGTGCTGACTGACAGCTGACACCTTTGAAAAGTTACCAGACCAAATTATGTATCCCTACGCCGAACCATATAATCTGCAAAAAAGATGTGTTTAGCAGCTGTTACTTCTGACGGTCAAAATTTAGGTATATACCTAAATGTTGACTGTCAGAAGTCAGCTGTGAGCTGTCAAGTCAGCGCCAAAAAAGCCATGGGACTACTGTACATTGTATTCCATAATGTTTGGTTATTAAATGAGTAAAGTTTTATATAGAAAAGGTTCAAAGAATATTAAATAAGACGTAAAGTTAACAAAACGTTAATACCAAAAATAAATGTAATAATTGTAGCGAAAGTAAATTTTTCTAGAATAGGCCTAACACCGTGTCCGAAGAGAAATATATTTGCCTGTCATATATTTATCACATACATGCCATATGATTCACTAATGAACATAACTATTGAAGGATAGGAGATTTGGGAATAGTTAAATATACTTTTCTACATTTCCGAAATAATTATTTAAAGCCAAACGATTTGGCAACATTCAACCGAGATAGAAATAAGATGAAGCTATTCTTCATTTCCTAAATGACCTTTGAAAGCTAATGGTTTTCTGCGCTCCCTACACACAAATCCGGATACACTTCCTATAATCCTATAAATTTAACCTCCCTAGTCCCTAAAATATTAGTGTAATTAGTACATAGGCGTATAAGCCAGAAGGGTAGTAATAAGTGATTCTAAAAAATATATATATAGAAAGCTAGAATATTTGGTAACATTTAAACCGATATAGAAAAAAGATGAATCATTTCTTCATTTACAAAATTACTTTTGAAAGCTAGAAGATTTAGCAACAGTTAACCGATTTAGAAACAATTTTACTAAGCTTTTCTAAATTTCCGAAATAACTATTGAAGAGTCAAATGATTTGACAACAGCTAACCGAGATAGAAAGAAGATTAAACTTTTCTACATTTCCAAAATTACTATTGAAAGCTAGAATATTTAGCAACAGTTAACCGAGATAGAAGATGAAACTTTTCTCCACAATACCCGCAGTTCCCTCAGATGTTATATTCATTGTGGGATAATTAGATTTCTACGCCCTTCCATGCGTCACATAGAAAGTTATACCTGTGGACTCAACATCTTAAAACCATCAAGGTCACCATGTTCATATTGAATGCTGACATGCAGTTTATATCACAAGCAAGAAACGTGTCACTGGCTTGACTGTCTGTTTTATCCGATGCTGCGACGAATGAAAAGACCAGTCGTGGAGATTTTTTTTTTTCATACATGCTTGATCATCTATTCATACAAACCAGTAGTTTTCCTGTACATTGTAAATCTGCGTATAAAATCGCGAGGTCAGCCATATAGAAATAAGAGAGAGGATGTTAATACATAATAGGAGTAAAAAAAAAATGTTGACCTGATAGAGTAGTGACATGAATAGGCTTCAAATCATGAAAACACGATATATATTTCACTATCTCTGAAAGGAATCTTGAAAATTGATAAAAAAAAAAAGAGTTAGAAGTACTTCCAAAAAATTGACAAGTTTTGTTTATGGGACCACGCTGATAGAAACGATATTGAAATACGCTGGATTATATTTACTTCACCTCCATTTGTAGAAGTATTGGGTCTATAGTTAGAGAAGGTGGGTTCTACCATTTCAATTGACGATTTATTTATCTAATCTGTTGTAAATAAAAGTAAAAACCTTGTGATAGTCCTACCATGATAGTATTATTATTATTATTATTATTATTATTAGCACCGCGTCTTACTACCCGTTCGGGTTATACGCACTTACGCTAATGTGTAATGGTACGGTGATTGTGAGATGAAATGGAGGACCTACAGTTTAACGTGGAATCCGAACCACGGTGGAGACCTGGCATTCCCCACATTCACAAGATGTCTTGTCAGAGGTGAAGGAAGGGTTTGGTAATCAGATAAATCTGTGCTGGGACCGAGGATTGAACCCCGGCCGCCAGCACAGAAGTCTGACACCTTACCCCTAGACCGCCAGGTCACCTACCATGATATAACAATCTCAGTCGTAGCTGCGTTTCTATCTACTCCCTCGTGGATTTAAGAGGGTTGTCGCCGTGTGGTGGTAGTTCGCTTACGCAACCAACGTCACGTACTGATCTTACAGCACGAAGAGACAGGGAAAAGGCATACTATATACATAGTAACTATCAAACGCGACAAACTGAAGACCATACTACACTGCGTATTTATCATTAAAGATTTTATTTATTTATTTAGCACCAAGCCTTACTACCCGTTCGGGTTATACGCTTAAGTACTAATTACGTTATTGGGTTAGGAATTGAGAAGGTGGAATTTAGAGGAAGTGAGCCCGCATTTGCGTGGAGGTAGAGGGGAGAAAATGTTTTAAGGAAAACCACCCCCAGTTCACCTGACCGAGATTCGAACCACGTTCTCCCCATCCTCGGCAGTAGAGCTCAACATGACTAGCACGTTAGCTAACTACGCCACCGAGGCGGGTGTTATTAAAGTAATTTTAATTATATCTAATACAGTGAAAAATGACGCTTGGTCACGGGAATCAAACCCGTGTCCATTTGTGATTTTTAAATTTATTATAATATGACTTTCATACATGTTTATTTTTGTAACTAATTTTTTTCTTTTTTCATCATCCCTACTTTGTTAGCTGAGAGAATGCGTCTACCACGGATCGGTAGTAAGATTATCTACAGTAGCCTCATGGCTTCATTGGTGCTGACTGACAGCTCACATCTTGAAAAGTTACCAGACTAAATTATGTATCCGTTTGCCAAGTCATATCATCTGCAACAACATGTGTTTAGCAGCTGTCACTTCTGACAGTCAACATTTACCTAAATGTTGACTGTCAAACGTCAGCTGTGAGCTGTCAGTCAGCACCAAAGAAGACATGGGGCTACTGTATGTCTCACCATAGGATTCTTCTCTTAATTTAACGACAGTTTTATTTTAATAGGAAGGGTCTAATAGAAAATACAAACATATTTTTTTTAGTGAACAAAGTTGATGACATTTAATATATTAGTAGTCCCATTTTATATGTTTCGACAATATCTATCAAAAGTGATAGCTTAAGATCACATGTCTTAACATATTAATACTTGAAAGTAAATCTATTAATTTTCTAGCGGTCCTCTGAAAATTGGACTTAAAGAGGGAGGGGGTAAACGCTACTCTTAGTAAACTATTTACAAGTAATTCATATGGCGAGCCCAATTGATAATTAGCAGCCGTTTAAGGCGAACCCTCGTTAACTGTTGAGTTAGTGAATCTCTTTTTGCCTCGGAGAAAGAGGACAAGTTTCGGATCCCTTAACTTTCTCCAGAACGGTACTGGCCGTGGCTGACATGGTCCCGGCCGACTGCACTCCTTTGCAAGAACTGGACAAATACGTCTTCTCAAGACGGCCGGGATATACATCGCCGTCTATCTACTTTGTATTCGTACGATCCGTGTTCCGTCAGAAGCGGATTTATACTATAGGCCCACTAGTCACGTGCCTAGGAGCGGCGGGGGGGCGGCATTATTTTAATATGTTGTTTTTAATAATCACGTTTAAAAATTTAAGTCAGAACGACAATCTTTATTTTTTAATAACTGTACTTTGCAATCGCTCACGCTATTCTAGGGAATGTACTGTACATGCCTGATTATCTTTCGTAGAAATCTTTTCTCGAATACAAACTTCCGCCCCCTTGCCCCCAATACCTCCTTCCTCCAAAACTTCTAAAGGCCCTTGACAAAAAAAATAATTGAGAGGAGGGCGCAATAATTTTAAATCCACCACTGTGTTCCGTAATGATAGATCGACTCCACTGTAATAGATTGTTCTATCCCACACAATCCCGATCAAGGGCGTAGGGGGTCTGAATTACCCCCCCCCCCATGGAATTTGATGGACTCCCCCTAGAGGGGTCAATATATACTCGTATAAAACTTTTATTGGCTATATTTTCTAGGGGACCACTCTTGAAAAAAATTAGCGTTCTACGCCCTTGGTCTAAATCTATAGTTGTAGTCCTTAACACTCCGTAGAAGTTGGATCACCATTAACTTTCATAAGAACCTTGGTTTCGGGCAACTTAGGGAGGACCAATCGAAGGTAAAATCGAAGGTAAAGTAACATTAACCAGGGTCGGAACACACTAGCGATCCTGGTGGAGAGACCTACATTATTATTTAATAACTATCAGTTGTGTTCTCTGGGTTGGATAGTACTTCTTGTATATATACGGTCTGATTTAGATAGGATGGAATTCTTATGGCACTTATAAAATATAGGGCTTACTAATTAAAAAATATATATTCATACGTAAAGTCTTGGGATATAAAACGGTCATTTTTTTTCAATAATTAATATCAATAAGTAATAACCGCCTCTATGATATAATGATCAACGCACCTGTCTACGAGTCTATGGGTCCCAGGTTCGATTCCCTGCTGGTAGCATGGGCTATTTTACCGAAAGGGTAATTCCCCCAACGGTCACCAGTTCAGAGCTTGATATAGCCCAGACACGTGTGTGAGTGTGTGTATAAACCGCGTTGGGAAGTTCCGTCAAATATGTAAATAAAGTCAGATGTGACATTGGATAACACGACACATTAACATATTCATAACAAATGAATAATAATGTAATGGCATGTACGGGCTACCTCAATCTGTAACTCAGTTCGTGTAACGATTAACCAGTACTAATGTACCGTTATCCGGGAAACGCCTGAATGTAACAATCGTACATGCTTTTGGGGGAGGTTCTTTCCATGCCCCGATGAGATGAGGGGATTATGGTAGAGAATAAGACGGGGTAAAGCCAATAAAGATCTTAACCCAGCCTGAGCCTAATTAACCAAACCTAGATGACCATGGAGAATTAGTCCCCTTTCGAGAAAAATCTCCCAGTACCAGCCGTGAACTGAACCCGAAACCTCTAGGCCCAGTACCAGCCGTGAACTGAACCCGAAACCTCTAGGGGCTCTAACCACTATACCACGAGGCCAGTTATAATAAAGGAATAAGTAATGTCTTAAATTATTTACATGCTTTAACGAACTGATTAATAATAAACACCCCAAATTGTAGCACTACATTACTAACAACCTATTTATGTTTTATTTGCTTCTCGGCCGGTAAAATTAGTAAAATAGTAGAGTACATTTCACGTCCGATTAACCACGAAATTAGATACAAGACTATGTTCTAGTAAAATAAAAAGTATTGAAGTAAGATTTTGACAGTAGTGAGATTGGGATCAGCACATTTTTTTTTTTTCATATTAATTTTTAAATTTTGTTCATCATCACACAGTTTCTAGCAACTTGCCGGGTCTGTTTGGAACATAAACCTCTCTGACCCAGTCTTTTCCACACTTCTGTGCACTCCCTTCAGCCACCTGTCCCTTGGTCCTATTGACATCCTATTTTTTTGTAGTACAATATAATATATTCCTTAAGCTTAATGTCAGTACTTCAGTGGCCATCCCCCAGTTTATGAAAAATATACAAAAATCTTTGAATGGAACTGTGCGCTTCACAGTGCCAGCGACGTGGTGTTTGATTGTTGTGCGCATGCGCACATAGGAGGTGAGCGGGGAGGAAGGTGGGCCTGCCAGGTAGAGAGAGCACTGTTGCTCTTGCAGTGCAGAAGGAAGGGTTTTTTTTTTACTCAGCGTGTGTTGTGATTAAAAAACGTGTACTATATTCTTGAATGTGATAAAGTGTAGAAGAGTGTAGAGTTAGATTATTATTCTGCTTCCAGATATTCTATTTGATTCATTTTTTTTTCGGTTCTTTTATTTAACAGAAAGACAAAATGTGCTTGCAGTACTTTCAATGGAGGAACATTTCCTCAATTGTCATCCAGAGATAAAGGAGAAAATTATTGAACTCTTAGCGCAACTTAAAACAAGAAGAATGGATTTAATTTTAAAATAAATGGATCAAGCTTGAACTGTAACAATTTAAGTTAACAAAAAAAAAATTTTTTTTACTTACTTTAAGGTTTTACCAAGTTCCTGAATAAATTTTCTTTTATACATGTTTTTTCCCTTTTACACAATTTTAAAACAAAGGTCAAACATTTTCTGGAGCAGCACCCCCCACTAATTTTAGCAACGAGCCACCACTGCATCCTGCTCTTCATTTCAACATCCAACATTTTCTTTGGTATCCTCTCCTTCTCCATTCTCCTCAAATGGATGTACCGTTGAATGTATATATACTAGTATATATACACTCAACGGATGTACCATCTTAGTCTTGCCTCATCTATCCTGGCCTGAACTGACGCCTCCTGAACTATTCCTCTGGGTGACCTGGCGGTCTAGGGGTAAGGTGTTAAGACTTCGGCGCTGGGGGTCAGAGGTTCAATCCCAGGTCCTGGCAAAGATTTATCTGATTACCAAACCCTTCCTTCACCTCTGACAAGACATCTTGTGAATGTGGGGAATGCCAGGCCTCCACCGTGGTTCGGATTCCACGTTAAACTGTAGGTCCTCCATTTCATCTCACAATCACCCTACCATTACACATTAGCGTAAGTGCGTATAACCCGAACGGGTAGTAAGACGCTGTGCTAATAATAATAATAATAATAATAATAATAATAATAATAATAATAACTATTATTATTATTCCTCTAGCACTTTCATTTTTCATCTTATACATTCTTGTGACCCATATAGTATTTTTTTGGACTTTATAAAGAGTGGTTTCACTTATTTCATTTTTAATGTTTTTTTTAAAAAAAACATTGTAATACAGAAAACCGCACCACGATTTGACGCCTAGTTCGAGCTGCATAACCTACTTAAGTAAGGTGTTATCCGTAGCGCGAGACGGCCAAACGACGGTAAAAAAAAATATAATGGGAACTCAACCGGGAAGTTGTTAAATAGATGACCCGAAAAGTTAGTGGTAAGAAAATAAAGCGATATATTAAATTATTCTGACGACTTCAAAGTATGGAAGAGGTTTCTCGGAGGTTTTCTCGGAATTGAAGGTGATTGGGCAAAGTGCTTGCGACTATTGATTTTCCTGTAAACCGTTTATGAGGGTACTTTTGAGTTATCATCATACTTCAGCTCAAGAAGGGCATTTTTTTTTTCAAAAGAAAGAAAAAAGAAGATAAGTAGCCATTTCAAATACAATCAATTTTTTATAGAAAGGGTCTTATCTGACGGCTAGGAAAGGTACTAGATCTAATTTTACGTAGTAATACGTCACACCATGTGATTTGTAGCGTTCACTTTTGATACTTACAATAATTATAAAATAACATGCTATCAATTTTTGACGCAAAAGAAAAAGTATTTTGTAAAAGGCCCTTCCTCTGAAAATTAGAATAGTGCAAACTAAAGTTAATATTCCTAAGGACTTATCGTGCTCTCTTTATATATATATATATATATATACACACACACACACACACACACACATCATCTTACTGCCCATTTGGTGTATGTGCAATTTCTTGCGCCAATGAGGTAAGGATGATTAAGTTAAACTTTAGAATAAATGTACCCGCATTTTCGTGGAGAGTGGGGTAACAATTTAAGAATTTCTACCTTCAGTAGTCATTGGAAAACCAGACAAGAAGAGCTTAATATTTAATCTGCGGACTCTAAGAGGAAAATAATAGATACGTTAACCACTTCGGTGCTCGCGTGGTCTAACGCACTATTCTCGCACTAGACTAGACTGGTTATGACAGGGAGATCAAATTTCGAATCTCTGTCGGGTATACTGAGTTTTTTCTCTAAAATTGTTTTCCACTCTCCCTTCAAGTAAATGTAGGTACACTTTCTCATTCCTAAAACCATTGGCGTAATTAGTACATAAGCTTATAACATGAATGGATAGTAAGACACGGTACTTAAAAAAAAATGTTTCAACAAATTACGCTCTAACTTAATTTTTTTTTATTAGTACACCTTAGTGCTAGCGTGACTTGGCAACTTAAACTATATTATCAAAGAGAACACGATAAGGAAGGTAAATTTTAAAGAAATCCATCAGCATTCAGGAGAAATGGTAAACAAAACAGCATTGTATAAAAGTAAAACCCTCAAGAGTGCCTTCTTTGGGTATTTTTCTATTAATATAAAAATGAGTATATCATTATCATAAATCAAATAAATTTACGGTACTAGAATATATAACATAGTATTTTTCGCAAAATTCAACAACCAAACACAACAGATTTGAATGTTTTCTGAAAATTCAGATGTTTTCACGCTTATTAAAATTCTTCTTTAAGTTTAAAACATGATTCACATGTAAGGAATAATTTTAGCAATGTTAACCTATCTCTTTCTCTCTCTCTTTCTATATATATATATATATATTAAACAAAACAGCCAATTGGTCACCCAAATACCCGTAAGGTGACACGTATAAGAATAATTACTTGAGTTCAAGTTGCTAGTAATAAGATTATAATAATCAAAAACGTGTTGTTATGCAATTACTCACCCATTAATTTACCTTTCCTCGCATGGCAATAAAATTTAGTGGTAAAAATTTAAGTAAAAACACATACAAATAAATTACCTTTATTTGTGTTTGTCGATAGGTGACTTAATATGGAATTGATAAAATTCCTTATAAAATTAATGTGCTTAGCTTTACATTTTATGATCATGTTTTTTTTCCTTTCACGAGCAAGTACGAATTTTATTTAAATTAATATTGACAACATTTTGGTCACTTAATAGTTAACAAAATCAAATCATGGCTGTTAAAATATATTTCATTAAAGAGAAAACTAAAAACTTGTTTTTTTAAGATGCATTAATTTATTTACTGTTGTAACATCTTTTGGTATATATGTATATATATACATATATATACACACACACATATATATATATATACTGGTATATTTAGGTTTATATAAATAATGTTCATTTTACACTGCTTCATGTAGAACATAATATATTCTATGCTAGAGCTAACTTTCTAGTTCTGAAGTGTCATCTTTTTTATTACTGTTGGTCAATAACAGAACAATGGAATTTTAATAATAATAATATTAACTTTTAATGTAATAACCTCTAATAACTAATATAAATAAAAACTGTGATAAAGGATTAACACAAAATCATGAATATTTTACTAACTTAGTTTTTTTAAAAAGAGAACCGCGTTTTGGGGGTCACCCATAAACCACGTAGCGCTGTTGGGGGAGGTGTTAGCTCTATTATCCATCTACATTGTGTTAAATGGGACGAGGGGTAGGAACTATAGTGTTGAAAAAATAATTATTATATTTTATTTGGCACTGCGTCTTACTACCTGTTCGGGTTATTCGTTTTAAGTAATAATTAAGCTATTGGGTTGATAATTGGGAAGGTTGAAGGTTGAGGAAGTGAATCCGCATTTGCATCGAGGGCGAAGGGAAAGCCATTTGGGGGAAACCAACACCAATTCACCCGAGCGAGATTTGAACCTCTATCTTCGCGTCCTTGGAAGTCTGGTTTCAACACGAAACTAGTGCGTTAGATAACTACGCCAACAAGGCGGGTGAGAAAATAATATTATTGCTAATGTTCTCACCTTTAGTAAACATACTTATGGATGACTTCCGATTCTAAGAAGTAATTAAATCTGAGTCCTTCTTTCGTTGTGGCAAAAGCTCCCTAGTGAAATAACGACACTCGCTCTTGACATTATAAGTTACTTAAAAACAAGTTGGAGGGGCTAAATGTCTGCATGGTGTTACATGGGTAGCGGAGAGGTTTAATAAAAGGTAGTAAAAAATCCTGACGCGGTTAATGAATGACCCCTCCTCCTTATTGCCCCTTAACGGGTTGTTAGATTATAACAAAGTAGGGATGAGAAAGACTCAATTTAGAGGAAATTTACCCGCTGTTATTTTGGCGGAAAGTGGGGAACCTTTTCGGAAAAAAACAACAACACACATTCTTAGTGCATCTGACCGGGATTCAAACCCCGACCTTTCCCGGTCAGCTGCAAATCAGAATGTACGAGAATTATGTCTTTATTCGTGAGTTCACTCATGAGGTTATTATACTCAAAATAAATATTAAAAGATATTTCATAGAGATTACTAATTTATGATCAATTTCTAGCTGACCGAGTGAACCGAAGCTCTATTTAACTTGACCATTTGGCATTTCATCAATTCGGATATTTGCCCCGCGATATCCGTCAATTTTAACGAAATTCGGCAGGAAAGTTATTTGAACCAAGGCCGTACAACTTATGCATATGTTTTTTTTTTCGATCTGGTTATCCGTTTTAAGATGGTGGATACTAAAAATCTGTGTGATTGTTTCACGATGATTGCCAAATGCGAGGACAAATATTAGTGAAATCTCGCAGCGATATTCTTTGAATTTAGGCCGAACGGTCTATACGTTTTTTCACTCTGGTTATCCATTTCAATATAGTGGCCACTCAAATTTAATTTTAATTTTAATAACGTTTCTCAATTATTTGAATTTAAAGTTCTAAGCAATCGATAGAGTAACTTACCTAAGGTGAACATTTTTTAATGTTGACATGTTGTGGGACTGGCGTCTTAAACCACGTGAATCGCGGGTATTCTTTATGACTAAGTGTAATATATATAGTATTTATTTGTTTTATGTTAAACTTGATCACAAAAAAAAAATCAACTTCAAACCCAAAGATAAATCTTAAAGACTATGGAGGAAGCGAGGTCAACTGTTCACAGAACTACTAGTAAAATTGGTTTGCTTGCGTTTTAGAAAACAATGGACTAGTGACTTAAAACTGAATGTACAATCCATACCGTTTAGTGACACTAACATTTTACGTCCCTACCATAAATAATTAATTAGACAACATTTTCTTAACATAATACCTCATCTCAATATCAAGTTTAAACGAAATTCATCAAACTGTTTTGGCTGTAGTTTTAGTTACAGGCAAACATACATGAGAGCATACTCGAACTAAAGACACGATTTTTTTTTATTTCGGGGTTACATAAAACACAAAAATACATTACAATATCTAGGTAGAAAATTTTAAATAAATACAAGGAACACTAAATATTGAACGGGACTCTTAGGGCCAGTTTCATAGTCAAATTTAGTACGTCTCAAGTGCGGCGCTGCACTAAGTTCATGACGACACCTACCTAAACCAGAATGGAATGGGCCAGTTTCCTATGCTAGAACGGCCCATCCCCTTCGAGTTTAGGTTGGTGTCGTCATGTACTTAGTGTAGCGCCGCACTTGAGGTGTACTAAATTTGACTATGAAACTGGCCCTTAGTCTAGTAGTCAGCGCCTTTGGCTACTGATATAGGGGTGACCTGGTGGTCTAGGGGTAAGGTGTCGGACTTCTATGCTGGCGGCTGGGGTTCAATCCTCGGTCCCGGCAAAGATTTATCTGATTACCAAACCCTTCAGCCAGGCCTCCACCGTGGTTCGGATTCCACGTTAAACTGTAGGTCCTTCATTTCATCTCACAATCACCCTACCATTACACACTAGCATAGTGCGTATAACCCGAACGGGTAGTAAGACGCGGTGCTAATAATAATAATACTGATATAGAGGTCCCGGGTCCATTTCTTGGTGGTACCACAGTGGGTTTTTTTTTGTCGAAAGGGGAACTGTTCAATAATCTTTATCATATTACTATTATTGCGGATATGACTTGTAGACAGCCTCCAAGTTATACCCTGGACAACATGCTGTTCCCACAGAGCAGCTAAAGCTGGCCGCACACTGGCATCGAATCGGATCGGAAAACGTCGGATCGGAATGGAACGAATCGGTTTGCCAATAGGGAATATTTTGACTTATTCCAAAGCTTTGCGCATGCGTCCTCAGCACTGGACTATAGCATCATCTACACTAGCGCTCAGTTTACACCTGGTTATGTTCCTTTACTGTTCCTCGACAATGTTTGCTTATTTAGAAAAAAATGTCTTTGGACGAAGAAATAATCAGTTTAGTTCAAAAGTACCCTATAATTTATGAAATTGCTAATAAACGTTAGTATGAATATGATAAAGGTCAGACATATTAGCTCAGTTGGTGGCGTGTCCCCCTAACGAGCTAAGGGTTCGATTCCCGGCATGACTGACAAATTCATCATTGATGAAAATATGGGTTTACCCTTTCACATTGATAAATTAACGGCCTGAGACTGGATGTTGTTCTTGTGCTAGTCTTAAGATAGCTTATAAGGCATATGAAGCTACAACAGGCCCAGTAAGCCGGTAGTGGAAAATATATCTGGAATAAAAAACTGCCACAGGCTGGGTACAGTAATGGATGTAAAAAAATGACTGTTAAAAAAAGGAAAATGCTTGGGAGGAAATCTCAGAAATTCTATGTTGCATTTACTTGTGTGTCGTACACGCCAAGTATTTTTGAAGCTGCTTTTTCCTCTTTATCGTCATCGGCAGCAATGCACACAACAAACACCATTACCTCATTACCTTACCTTTCACTGCTGTTATCACTCATTATTACCGAATCGGTGTACCTTTTTGGTTGCTGTCTTCCTTCCGATTGACATGAAGTGAATTCCGGACCAGCGTGCGGTTAAAACTTGTTTCCGTCCGTAGGGTTCTGATTCCGACCGTCCCTATATGTTCTGATCCGATTCGGTGTCAAACTTAAAAGTCTACATACACGGGCGACAGAATTAGATAATGCATCTCTCACGGTCAAATATGCCACACGCTAAAAAACAACAACATCATCTTCGATGTATTCAAGGCCGTAGCCAGCCAATAATTTCGGGGAGGTTTGGTGGGCACATTCCCCAATTGCCGGAGGCTAGAAAAAATTCTGAATATTAAACACCTCTAGAGGCTCTCTGAAGTGCTTTTTTATGGTAACGCAGCAATTTCGGCCTTGGATGCATTTCATGCCTCTCCTCTCCCGAAGATGATCACTGGTTGTTCCAGAAGTATCTTATTTTCAAAACTATCTGCGCTAATGCTAAATGCACAAGTAAAATGCAAGACAAGCCATTAATTCCCGGTAAAACCCGACCACCTCATCACTTTGAAGGTCACTACTCGCTTCCTTCTTATTTTCCCTCACAAACATTGACGAGCTGCCAACTGAAGTGGAACGAACAGTTGTGCTTCATTACTCATGCAGAGATATAATAAAATATTTTTTATTCAAGTTTGTTAATTTTGGTACGGATTAACATTATTTAGAATGCTATGAGCGACATTCGTTGTCACCTTTTTAATTATTTCTCAACTTATCAAAACGTAGCCTTCACATTTGTAAATGTAAAATTAAGAGCGTGCATCACATGCCCATTAGCTCTGCGATACAGTCGGCGACAAATCGTAAATTTACACGAACACTATTGCACGTGGATCATTTCTGATTAAACATTAATGGAGACAAAGAGATACTGTATGTTTCTATTACAGAACATAGTTGAAATATTAAATTACATATTTTGATAAAAAAAACTGCATTGAAAATACTGTTTTTGACCATTTAGAATGGCTTTAGAGATAAGCACTGTGCACAAATCTTTATTCTGTCTTAATAGGGGAGAAACTTTGTCTCTCTGTCCCCCATCGTCACCACAGAAAATTCCGAGTAATCATTTAAATACGAATGCACTGCACACATCTCGGGCATATCTTGGTCTTGTCTTTTCCCTTCTACGCCCATACCTCGCGCGAGCCGGGAGCTGAGTTGGGTCTGCTATGATGCACTCTATTAAGAAAACTACTTGAATCTAACAGATTTGTTTATTTATGTCTGGTGTCTTTCTGCCTTTTGAAGGCCAGTAGGTTGCCAGAATTGCCAATACAATTTTCAAAGCTACCTACATCTTGAGATTTTGTGTACAAATGTGGCTAGACCTAAAGTTTTTTTTTTGCTTTGTCATCAAATTGCATCTTGCTAACGTTTTGTTTTCTAAATGAGCAATAATCATTTCTGTAGTATAATGTTCTTTACTCTTTCGGTAAATACATTCATCCGAAATTACTAATTTATCTAGCTATTATAGATTGAAGAATACAGGGCAAATGGTAGGGAAATTCGGTTTTAACTCGATTTAGTGTTTCCATCTGTTATATAACCCTGATACCTTTCTAATGCTCTTTAAATTATGGTTCAAAGGGATGTAATATTTAAACTAATTTAAATAAATAGTCCGGCGCACCTCACAGACTTTCTATCGCTTTTATCTTAAAATAGACATTTACTAAAAACTCGCAAGATTTGTGAAACGTAACAATAGGTCTATACATTGTTCTAGAAACATTACACCACAGATCGTAAATTAAATAATATACACTGTTACTTACTCTATGGCATTAGAAACTATAAGAACACTGTTACAGAAAAATTGAGAAAAGAGAAACAAACATATTTGTCTACCAAAGAGCATAAGAATCAAATTCATTTTCAAAAACCTGAAGCAAAAAGTATTATATTTGCCTATAGCTCAGAAATTATTGGTTTTATAAAAAAATATGTTTCAAATAAAATATGTTTATCTTTAACATTACTAGGAATGCCAGGTCTCCACCGTGGTTCGGATTCCACGTTAAACTGTAGGTCCTCCATTTCATATCACAATCACCCTACCATTACACATTAGCGTAAGTGCGTATAACCCGAACGGGTAGTAAGACGCGGTGCTAATAATAATAATAATTTAACATTACTACAACTTTACAATGATATGATACTTCGTATCTCAAATACTTGAGGAGAAATGAGGAAAATTGGAAAATTTCTCACATGTAACGTACCCTCAAAGTATTTTTAATGAGGAAATAAGAGTTTCCCTTTTTTTATAACAATAAACAGTGTCTAGATATTACATTTAGTCAAAATCGTTAGAGATAATTCGAGAAAATTGATTTTTTCTCTTTTTGCCCCTCAGTAAACCACCCTTAATTTTAGGATTGTATATACCATTCCAAAAAACCCTTGAGGGGAGGGGGGAGGGAGACCTTATTAAATAAAACCCCAGTTACAAATTTTTAGCCCAATCAATAAAATAGTTTTGGCTCTAGCCCGAGATACAGACAGACAGCAAGGCGAAAACAACTTTTTATATTTCAGGGGGGCTTATCAAAATCTTGAGTTAAAATTTTTTTACGATCCCAAAACTTTCTCTTTGTAAAGAGTTTGATGTAGCATCTAAAATTGCTCTGATAAAGTGAAGCACTCCCAACTTTTCTAATTGGGTAGGCCCTAATCTTTTAGAGAATAGTTAAGAGGAGAAACGTAACTGGGAAGGTAAGATCTCACATTCAGAATTGGGGAGGGGGGAGACTTTGGGGAGTCAGTACCCCTAAGTCCCTGTGGGGTCCATGACCCCTCAGTAACACAAATGTAAAATAATACTACATTTAATCAACATTAAAACGCACCTTTAAAATACTTAATGAACGAGTATTAAAATACTATTTTTGAACCTTAAATTATCATCATATTATTTATGGATTGTCGTTATCTATACTGCTTGAAACGTAAGCAGTCGTCTGGGTCATACAGTCCCCGCCCAAAGCATCGCGTGTTGGTTTCAGCCGGCTATTTTTGTGGCCAGTTACGTCACAAATCATTCGTAATGGACTTGTTTATTTAATAGCCACAATGCTTTTTTTTTACTCACACTGTCGTTTTGTTGGTATAAACTTTTCATTAACATATTTTTTGTATAATTTTACGTAAAAATATTCATTTAAGTTTTGATAGGTCTACGACCACTAATTTCAAAGATAAGATATTGTTGGCTTTTTTTTTGGTCGATTGGTTTTCAAAGAAATACCATCTGTAGAGAATTTATTTTTAAAATTCGGTGTCGATTGAGCTATACTTTTTACCTCTTAAAATTTATTTCTTATTTTTTTTGGTTAGTCTAATAATAAAAAAAAATCACATTCCTCGTTAAGTCAGAAATTCTTGATAATAGACTTAATAATTTTGCAACAAAATATCACTTTGTTTGAATATAAATATTATATATAAAAGTGTTTTGTATGAATCGTAGTTATATAAGTTATATACAAGTAACTAAAATAATAATAATAATTAACACCACGTCTTACTACCCGTTCGGGTTATACGTTTTAAGTACTAATTACTCTAATGGATTAGGGAAGGTTGAATTAGAGTAAGTGAACCCACATTTGCGTGGAGGGAGAGTGGAAAACCATTTAGGAAAAACCACCCCCAGTTCACCCGACCGAGATTCGAACCTCGATCTCCCCGTCCTCAGCAGTCGAGCTCAACACGACAAGCGCGTTAGCCAACTACGCCACCGAGGCGGGTCAAGTAACTAAAACAATGTGCACTTTTGGTTTTGCCATGTGTTTTAATTCTACTATCCTGTCGGAGAATTCATACTCAATATCCGGCCTGTGTTTTACGAAGTGAATACTTTGTGCTTTGAGTGATAGTAATGTCGTTGGCCTTCTTTACGAGTCAGTCCATGAGTAGCTCTATGAGTAGCCCTATGAGTAGCTCTATGAGTTGCTCAATGAGTAACTTTGATAAGATAAGTCAACTACTTATCATCTTGGACAGTCATAATATATTTAGTTGATGAGTTGGAAGGAACATAAATGTAAGCGTTGGAGTGGTACAGATTAGATTACATTACTTTAGGTCTCATTTATTTATTAATATTTAAAAGAGTACCCGGGGAGGTAGTTGAACCCTGGACCAGGCACGTAGCCAAAATCGAGGGGAGGGTTTGTACCTTTTACATTAACTTTTTTATTTTATCGCCACGTCTTACTACCCGTTCGGGTTATACGCTTATTTATTAATTAGGCCTACGTTAATTGTTTTAGGGACTATGTAGGTTATATTTATAGGAAGTACACCCGCATTTTCATGTATATTTTCCAAGCTTGTTTAATATTTAAAATCACCTTCTTTAATATCTTTTATAAAAAAAAAAGATTAATTCTTAAATATCGTGTATATTTCAACTTCACTTTAGAAAATTTGTAAATCTTGATATAATAATACTCAAAATAAATACTTTTTTTTAAAATTAAAATAAAATTCAAATTACTGTCGAAAAAGTTATCGATTTATGAAATTTCTGCTTTCCCTTTGCAAACTTTTTTAAAATTCGAGATTTTTTGGGCACATTCTCGGTGCATAAGATTTGATTTCTTAAAAGTTATAAAAAATTTAACACAAAGATGCCACAAACAATTTATATAACGGTCTTTTTATGTGCAGTCAAGACTATTATGAGTCATAGCAATCTTTGTTAAGGCCAGTTGAACAATAATTGTTTGAGCAAACCACACGAGTAACTTTCTAAAAACCTCGGAATAAATCAACCCGAACTGACGTCGAACCGTTATGGTCACACTTCAATGAATGTTACTTGGGTTATTCTATGCCATAATAGTGCAAGAAAGATAACTGGGGCACGAACCTAAAGCTCTAACTTGAGTACCAGGGTACGTATCTATAGCAATATTCTGATTGAAAGGAATTTAAAAAAAAACTAAAAACATAATTTTTTTCGTCCAAATTTGATATGATTTTACTATAATATTAGTGTTATTTTAAAGGTATTGATGTTATATATAATATTATATAGAGGAAAGATTTGATTTTTTGTTTTTTTGTTTGTAATGGATAAACTCAAAAACTACTGGACCTAATTAAAAAATTCTTTCACCAATGTAAAGCTACATTATCAGATAGTGTTTTTTATATATTAGTTTTGTCGAATAGTTGTAAAATGAACCGTACCTCCTTTTAAAAAAATTACATCTGTAAGACACTGAATGTTAGACCAATCCGGTCAGGTAGAAAAACAGTGATACTGATTGACACGAGAAGACAAAGTGATAGACAACTATTTACCTGTATTTGCATGGAGGGAGAGTGGTAAACCGTTTAGGATAAAGCACTCTGATCTCCCCATCATCAGCAGGCCAGTCTAACATGAGGGTGACGCCATATACCAAGGGTGGGAAACCTGCAGTCAGGCCACACGCGGCCTTTTGAGGGGTTTTATGTGGCCTTTGTGCGTACTTGGTCAATAATGATGTATTTTCATTGTTTTTAAATTTCTCTTTCTCAAACGGCGTATATTTTAACTAATTAAAATAAAAAAATTGTTATAATAAACCATTAGGTAAAACAAATTAACCGCTCTTAATGATCTCTCTAGCCATGGTTGTCGCAATAACATATTATTAATTTGTCACTAAGAGAGCAATACGAGCCTTCGGCGCAACAAGTCGTCTTGACTCGGAAACATCGATTTAGTTTCGAGCCTGTGTCGCCAGTATAGAAGTCCAGTATAATAATTAAATATTCACCGCTATTTTACCAACAGTTCCGAGCAGCCACAGAAAAAACATCGCTATTTCTAAAATGTCACTTTTATTTTACTAAATTCTCTATTTTTTTCTGTACATGAACTCTTTTAATAAAAACTTAATCTAAAATCAAATACAACTCTAATTTATTAATTCCTTTCGACCTTCTTCATTTTTCTAATTCTTGAGCTCGAGCCTTGAGACTAGCTATACTATGATTTTAGTAGGAAGAACAGTATCTGGTAGCTACTAGAGTTTCTAAAATAATTTTAATACATTCATACATCAAGCCATGTTATCTGCAGCTGTCACAGTTGATAGATATTATCAATAACTATAAAATAATACAGATAATTTAGTAAAATGTTATCAACGTTGGTCGCAGAGAAATAAGCTTGAATTTTCTAAACTGTTCTTCCAACCAAAATCAGGGCATATAATTAATTATATCCGCACCTCAAACGAAAAGAACTGGAACTGCGAAGAGGTTTGGTACCTAATATCGAAAAGGTCACACGCAAAGTAGAGTGTGCATGGTGACTACAGACAGGGAAAACCTGGAAAAGTCAGGGAATATTTGGATGACAGGGAGATGTCAGGGAATTTGCCTAAAAATAAGGAAAAGTTAGGGAATTAAAAAAATTGGTCTAAAAATATTCCATTAATTTCGCAGCCACATACTAAAATAAAAGTTAATAATACCCAAATAAAATAACACTTTAATTTTTAAAATAACGGATAAAACAATTTTTTAATATGTGATAAATAATAAATAAAACAAAGTCATCATCCACCATTAAGACTAGAAAAAAGCAGTCAAGGAAAATTGAAAAATGTTGCCTGGAATACCTGTAAAATTCAGGGAATTTTGTAAGATAAAGTTCGTTCTACCTTAGGAATTGTTTTCTCAAAGGCCTTTTTCTCTACCAGAAATCTATTATATAGTAGGATATTGTTAGGAAAAAAGACCTTTTAGAGAGTAATTCCTACCGTGAATGGAGTTTATGTTTTGTAGCCACCCTGGTGTGATACTAGGTAGGTTACCTCTTTATAATCCTGGCAAAGCTTACTGTCCACGAATTAATGAGGAATCAGTGAAGTGACACGTGACCTTCCACTGTCATAAGGTTCTCCACCCGCGGCTTAGTCCATTCAGCCACTGAAGCGGGTAATTATTTATTTAAATATGCTATATTTAGTGAGATATTTCAAAGCTGTCACATAATAATTATTATATCAAAGTTGTCTTCTAACTTCGAAATGTTTCGAAGATGTCGAAGGTTATTGTGGGTTTCGAAGAGAAGGCGATATGATGATCATAACCTTCGAGATTTTCAAATCTGCGCACACTTCCAGGAAATGATAACTTTATCTTTCAGTAAAAAATTATAACATCTTAATATAACTAAAATATATTGATAATATTCATCAAAAGTATATCACAAGATTTGACCACATAAATTTTCCAACTGTTGAGATAAGGCTATTCCTATGACAATTGGACTGTAGCAATACAAATCAATCTTCGTTGAAAACATGTTAGTGAAAATTTTACAATATATATATATTTTTTACATAATGTTTTGGTTGCGTGTAGAGAAAGTTCTACGCGGACGGAAACAGAATGTCTTTATATCCTGGAAATGTTTCCTTGTGGAACATAGGCCCTACACACACACAAACCTTTCATCAACATTCCAACCCGACACGGTACATTCTTGGCGCGAAACTCTCCATGTGCCAGTCTTGAGTGAGGAAGGTAAGGAAGGTCCAGTCGATTTATCACCAGTTCACGTTCGCAGCGTTGCCAAATGTACGATCGGGATACCAAAATAAGTTTTTTAAATAATAATTTTTTTAAGTTTTTTAACGTGCACTTTATGAACTGACTGATTATATCAGCATACGACTTATACAACTAACTTAAATAAAAAAACGGACACATCACCCAACCTAACGGCCTTTAATTCATAATTGTGAAAAGCTAAAATCACATTTCACCAAAGATACTTTTTTTTTGGTCATGCTGGGAATCGATCCCGAGACCCTTAACCAAGTAGGCTGAAAAGCTACCACCTGGGCTAAGGTGTCGGATTACTAAAAATCCACCACCTGCACACTATTAAGATCATTTATTAGAATTTTTCGCAAAATATGGTATCCTGGGTTCTAGTACAGTAGCCCCATGGCTTCTTTGGTGCTGACTGACAGCTCACAGCTGACTGCTGACGGCTTTGAAAATCTACCAGACCAAATTATGTATCCCTACGCCGAACCATATGATCTGCAAAAATATGTGTTTAGCAGCTGTCACTTCTGACAGTCAAAATTTAAGTATATACCTAAATGTTGACTGTCAGAAGTCAGCTGTGAGCTGTCAGTCAGCACCAAAGAAGCCACGGGGCTACTGTATAAAGTAACAATATAATACATTCATTTATTTTTACACACCGCGTCCTACTACCCGTTCGGGTGATACTCTTATGTACTAATTACGCTAATGGTTTTAGGTACTTTGAAGGTTATATTTATTGGAAGTGTACCCACATTTGCTTGGAGGGAGAGTGGAACCATTTAGGAAAAAAACAGCCTCATTGCACCCGACCGAGATTCGAACCTCGATCTCCCCGTTATCGACATTCTAGCCCACTGCGAGAATAGCGCATTAGACCATGCGGCCACCGAGGCGGGTACGAAATTATTACGTGGTATGATGAATTTTGAATTCCAGACTCATCATGCGTTGGTATCACCTCTTGCGCGTGAGCGACTGTCTGGCCAGACTGGCGAGCGTGTGGTTAGCAAATAGCTCTCGATAGTTGTTGACGAGGAGGCAAAGGTTCGAATCTTGGCTCAGTGAATTGAGGGCGGTTTTTGACAAATGATTTATTGTTGTGGTTTTCTCATCCTTTCTTCACGTTAATGGTGATTCTTATTTGTAAAGGCCTACTTTGATTATAATATAAGTATTTTAACATATCAGTTTATATATATATACATATCTATAGGTATATCTATATATCTATAGGTATGGTTTATGATATTACCAATTAAATTAGGCCGTTAGTAGCAAGTGACCCGTCTCGGTGGCGTAGTTGGCTAACGCGCTAGTAGTGTTGAGTTCGACTGTTGAGTACGGGGAGCTCGAGGTTAGAATCTCGGTCGGGTGAACTGGGGGTGGTTTTTCCTAAATGGTTTTCCCCTCTCCCTCCACGCAAGTGCAGGTTTACTTCCTCTAATTCAACCTTCCTAGTTCCTAATCCATTAGCGTAATTAGTACTTAAAGCGTATAACCCGAACGGGTAGTAAGACGCGGTGCTAAATAATAAATAATAATAAATAATAAAAAGTAGCAAGTGTACCAAACCTATCAGTAGTAATAAAAATGTCAAAATGAGAAGTTTTCTTAGCACTCAATGAACCAACATACAATAATATTGCCTAGCGCCTGTAAAATAGACTGTACCATGTCGAGTACGTGTGCTTGGCAAAATAGAACTAGTTCTATCTTTCAAGCGCGCGCGCGCTCCAGTCTGGTCACCTCTCATTACAACCAACGTGTTTTATTTTATATTTTAGTCGTTCACTCGCCCAGTATGGCCGTCCCCTTATCCTACCTTAGGCGATTGATTGTCCTCGTGTCTTACCATGTGATACCGAAGTCTGTTTAGGTACAGTAGCCCCATGGCTTCTTTGGTGCTGACTGACAGCTCACAGCTGACTTCTGACAGTCAACATTTAGGTATATACCTAAATTTTGACTGTCAGAAGTGACAGCTGCTAAACACATATTTTTGCAGATCATATGGTTCGGCGTAGGGATACATAATTTGGTCTGGTAACTTTTCAAAGCCAACAGCTGTCAGTCAGCACCAAAGAAGTAATGGGGCTACTGTATTTACAGGTCTGATCCTTTTGGGTTCCGATCTGGAATGGCGTTTTCTGATAGCCGCTGTTTCTACTTTGCTTCTTTGATCTCAAGTTATAGAGACTGCCAACGGGTGTATGATGGACTTTATAAAGATTCGCCTTGACTTTTAAGTCTAGCCAATGATGGTTTGTGTCAGTACAAGGGTTTCTGTGGAGTGCAGCTCAATTTGTGGATAGATCTGCCGGTACTTATGTAACTTGTGTAGTCGTACAACTCAAACTCGGTGGAAGAAAATAACATTTTTCCCCTGCCACTAAATAATTCACACGACATCGATCCAACCGTTGTTTTTACCGTCTCCAGCTATATACGGAGGCTCAAACCAGCGACCGTCAACTCCCACGTGGCAAGGTCATCGAGGTGTGACGTGTTCCCGTCCTACTTTTCAGACATAATGGTCACCAAGGCTGATAGACGTTCACCAAGATGCGTGTCAGCGTCGTATTTACCCGTCCATCACGGATAGAGAGAGAGATGTTAGAACCTTCTTATATTTCTTTTCAAATTTCTTAAAATTCAAGCGGAATGAAAACCATTGAGAGCCAATACTAGGTTTTATCTATCAAAAATACGTTAAAACTAGAATCATTATCAAATGAGTTACAATAGTACAATGTACCCTGGTTTGTTGTATATCAGGTATTTTAATACATTTTTATACTAATCAAAGCCTTAACCAGTACATCCCCTAGGGCCCTACCCCTTTATTTTATTTTTCCATGCTTGGCAGCGTTACGTCTTTAACACTTGTCAAGGGTTGTGCCACGAAGAGGGTTTTGAGTTTTTTCATTGGGAAAAGGTTGGGGGAGGGGAGGGGCTTGATGTTAGTACTCAAGAATACAATATTTCTAACGAAAGCTAATCAGACATGAAATACCTGCCCTACTACCTAACTTAAAAACATTTACCCACATATGCCTTTAGGCAGAAGTATTTCACGTACAAATAACACATTCCATTACAGTTGAATTAAACAATAGAACTAATAGTTTTTTTTAAATGATAGTATTTTCATGAGAAATATTGTGATTTTCCCGTTTGGGTGCTTTGGACAGTTCTAAAAATTAATGTTAATTTATTTTAGCTTTGACTGTAAAGATTTTGTGTAGTGCTGTGTAGTGTTTAGATTCTATATAATTCTATATTCTATATAGGGTGTCATTATAAATCTGGACATGGTGTATGGATTTTTTTTTTAAATTTATGATTAACAAAATATCACAAAACCATCAGCTAAAACTAATACAATATATACTACAGTAGTTAAGACGATTGTAAGAGTAACTAACATTTCAGTCTCCCCTACTTCATAATGTTGGCCACGCAATTGGTTCTACGGCTCTTCATTTGACACTTACGTTTGACCACCACTGGGCCAATATGTTCCGTAGACATCTATCGATGATCTTCGGCAATCTTTGGGTCAGCTATTTAGTTGTTTTCCATGTATAGATAGCATCCATAAAGAAGGAGTGAATTTACATTACTTTGAGAGATATTATATATTTTTTATATTAAAACTTCGATAACATTCTTATGTATAACGCATATTTGCATAGGCCCTAGATAGTCTTGACATACTAAATTGTAAGATACTTTTTTTACAGTAATAAAAGTTAATAAAACGATTTTCATGCATTTATACGTAAATACATGTGATCTGTTTGGGTTACACCGAAATGGGTTATATAATATGATCAATAATCATACGTAAAATTGTATATCATTTTTATAATTCATAACTGTTTAGAAAGTGCACGTTAAATACCCCAATAAAACACACATGTTGTGCTATGCGGACACGCACTGTACGAAGGGTCAAGCTAAGGTGTGGTCGAAATCCGAATATAACGTTCCGTGACATTATTGACGATTTGACCTTGGGTTGACCTTCAAGCTTGATAGTGTGACATGCAGAGCGCCCTCGTGGTTCAAACCTTGGCATCAATAATACATTCGATTCGTTACTGGCTAGCCTGAAGATTGGCGGCAACTGTTGCCCCTTCCCATGATTCCCTGTCAGGATCGATAGGTACAAACAGCTCGTCGATCGATGGTAATCAGATAATAACACCTTTTCTTTTTACTAACAAAGTGTCTCCTTACCTGTTCGGGGACTAATTACGCTAATGTGTTAGGGATGTGAAAGGTTTTCATTTAAAGGAAGTGTATCTCATTTGCGTGAGGAGAGAGTAGGAAACCATATAGGGAAAAAAACCTCACTACACCCGACTGGGATTCAAACCCCAATTTCTCCGTAATCGACAGTTTAATATATTGCGAGAGTGACACCTTAGACAATGCGGCCACCGAACCGGTTTAATTACTCTATTAACAAGCCACAACTAGCTTCGGTGACAACGTGGTCTAACGCGCCACTCTTGCAGTAGTCTAGATAGTTTTTTCCAAACTGGATTTACACCTCCTCTCAATACAAATGCGGGTACATTTTCTATAAATATAGTCCTCCTCACCCTTAAAACCATTAGAATAATTAGTACATAAGCGTATAAGCCGAAATGATATTAAGACGTGGTGTTAAAGAGAAAATAATAGTAAAAACCAAGCCACTGCCCAGCAGCATTTTTTTAAATTGGGGATATTTTACGTAATCTACAACTTTGGAAACGCGAACAAAAGCGTCAGACTTAACTTGTGTGGTTTTCCGGTGAAGGGGACGTCAGGGCTTGAATTTCCCCCTGAGTGACCGGAGGTGTTATTTATTCGATAGTTTCTCATTTCTCTTTATTCAAATGTCGGTAAAGTTGATCTAGATTTTACATTCCATAGCCCTCCCATTAGTGTATGTCTCGACGTTAGCGCCCCCTCGCAAGCTCTTGATAGTTAACTGCTGCTATCTTTCCTGAGGGTATAAACATATATTATTATTATTATTATTATTATTATTATTATTATTAGCACCGCGTCCAACTACCCGTTAGGGTTATACGCCCTTACGCTAATGTGTAATGGTAGGGTGATGGTGAGATTAAATTGAATACTTACAGTTTGACGTGGGATCCGAACCACGGTAGAGGTCTGGCCTTCCACACATTCACAAGATGTCTTGTCAGAGGTGAAGGAAGGGTTTGTCAATCGGATAAATCTGTGCCGGGACCAAGGATTGAACCCCGGACCCCGGCACAGAATCTGACACCTTACCCCCTAGACCACCAGGTCACCTATAAACATATAGTCTCATATCTCTTCTTCTTCTTCTTCTTGAGTCAACATCCCGAAGGTTGGTTTGATGTGATTTCCATCCATCCGGATCTTGGCATGCACTCATTTCTTCGGCTGGTCAGTGCCGCCTGCGCCATCTGGTAGGAATACCATGATTTAGGGGAGTAAAAGAAGTGCGGTGATTCCCCATCATCTTCCACACTGAATTTCTATGAACGAGCGCTAAGGGGTCCTACCAATTTTTACGGGGAAGATATTTTCACATACCTTCCAGGGTTCTTTTACATGCCGCTACCTACGTGGGACCGACGCGACTGCTTTACTTCCCCTCCGAAGGAACGTCACTGTTATTTAGTAATTTAAAAAATGAATCGTCACCGCATGGCTCACCCGGGAGTTGTGGTCTTGAGTTTGAATCCTGGCAACTAAGATTCATAATTTAAAGTAATGAACTTATTTATTACACGTGTCGCAAAGTATTTATTGTACCGAATACTATTAGGCCTATATTCACAAAATGTGTTCTTAGAAGAAAAAAATGTATTACGAAGCAATTTAATGATATAATTTGAGTGGTGAACGTTTAAAGGTTATCTTATTATTCTTTTAGGACCGAGTCTTACTATCCGTTCGCGGTATAATCACATGTACTAATTACGCTAATTAGTTAGGGATTAGAATAGCTGAATTTAAAGGAAGTGCACTCGTATTTGCTTGGAGAGAGTGGGAAACAATTATAATAAAACTACCCTCTATACACCTGACCGAGATCGAACCCCGATCTCCCTCTCTTTAACGATCTAGTCTACGACGAGAGTTGACGCCTTAGAGATCATCCTAGCACTGGAGCAGGTTTTAGAGTTCTTTAGTTGTAGTAAAAAAGTATTACTTTTCGTTGTTATTATTATAATAGTTAACAGAACTCATGATAGGCATCTTACAAACCGGCCGACAAGCTGTGAAAATGTTGGAATGCCACGTACAGTAGCCCCATGGCTTCTTTGGTACTGACTGACAGCTCACAGCTGACTTCTGACAGTCGACACTTAGGTATATACCTACATTTTGACTGTCAGAAGTGACAACTGCTAAACACATGTTTTTGCAGATCATATGGTTCGGCGTAGGGATACATAATTTGATCTGGTAACTCTTCAAAGCTGTCAGCTAGCACCAAATAAGTCAGGGGGCTACTGTAGGTCAAGTGACCTACAAAACTAGGACCAAATGGTACACAAAAGTCGAGATGGAATCAATAAACCAATTGACCGACAAGTTAATACATTGCAAACAACATGTTCGACAGCAAAATTGTAAACGGGAAAATAACAAGTAAAGTCTATTAAATCTTATTTTTTAATAACATTCATGACTCTAATAAATACCCACATATGTGGTCACATGATCCAATGCGTTATTCGCATTCCTTATTCTTCGTATAGCTCAAACGGGGAGTGAGAAGCAAAAGAAGTAAAAAGGAAATACCAATTTAGTGGATTTTTTTAGCACCACGTCTTCAGTTATACGCCAATTTTGAGGATTAAAATCATAATTAGTAAGGCATCAGTTTTCTAAGTTGGTCTTTTTGGGTTAACCAGGTGGCTGTCGATCATTTTGTCCGCATATGTATGTATGAGTTCAACCAGTTGGTACAAGTCATGTCCTACCCGTGTAACCAGGTCCCGGGACATGAAACAATATTATGAACCACTGATAACAAGGCCCCGGGACATGAAACAATATAATATTAATAATCACTGGTAACAAGGCCCCGGGACATCAAATAATGGAGTATTATCAACCACTGGAAACCAGGCCCCGGTACAACAAACAATAGAGGGTTCCAAGCGGAAGCTGTGACTCAAACTAAGATTATTAGTGGACAAGCTGAATGTATGATTTAGACCCTGAATTTAATAAGAACATAATTATTTGACAGCTAGAAAAGTTACTAGAAATGAGTTCACTTATTCATACATCAAATAATGTGATCTACAGCTGTACCTTTCTATACTATAATATTTACCTAAGTTATAGGGCCAGTTTCATAGTCAAATTTAGTACGCCTTAAGTGTGGCGCTACACTAAGTACAAGACGACACCTACCTAAACCAGAATGGAATGGGCTAGTTTCCCATGCGAGAACGGCCCATTCCATTCAAGTTTAGGTATGTGTCGTCTTGTACTTAGTGTATCGCCGCACTTGAGGCGTACTAAATTTGACTATGAAACTGGCCCATAGTCTGTGCTGACTATTATACTGACTACACTTTTATATCGTCAGTTCGCGAGGGACGAATCCTGGATAGCTCAGTGCTAGAACATTGGCGCGCTAAGATCCTGGGATCAATTTTATTCTAGTATGCAGGTATCATTTTTTAACAAATTTAAATTAATTAAATTTAATTCTCCTCCACCGTATATACATACACTCCCCATGATTAAAATTATTTGCAGCTTATATGTTGATATTCATTAGTAATTAATTAAGGAAGCCTTAATTCAAACCAAAACTCTTTGTGGTGAATTTAAATTAATTAATTATTATTTAGCACCGCGTCTTACCACCCGTTCGGGTTATACGCTTTAAGTACTAATTACTCTAATGGATTAGGAATGGGGAAGGTTGAATTAGAGGAAGTGAACCCGCATTTGCGTGGAGGGAGAGTGGAAAACCATTTAGGAACACCCCCCCCCCAGTTCACCCGACCGAGATTCGAACCTCGATCTCCCCGTCCTCAGCAGTCGAGCTCAACACGACAAGCGCGTTAGCCAACTACGTCACCGAGGCGGGTTGTGAATCTAAATGTATGATAAAGTTTCTTACCAACTTCAACAAGTAGGGAGCTACAATGTCTCTAGTAAATGATATATACGCTATATATATATAATTAGTACGTAAGCATACAACCCAAACAGGTAATAAGACACGGTGCTAAAAAAATAGTAATAATGCCTACAGTTTTTCTCCATAACTTCTTTTTTTTAAACGCATTATTTGAACACATATTGAAAAAAAAAAAATCTCCCTTGATAGCGGTTTGAGACCCGATTGTAGATTGTTCAAACATGTTGTTCTTCTTGATTCACATCTATGTCCTTCAACGAGATTCGTATGAAGGTCTTCCAGAAATGGGAAACTTTATTTTCATCGCTTTTGGTGGTTTCACGACACGGTGCTTAAGATAGGCAGTTCTCCATTTATAATTGGTTATGAACTTCTTCAGTGAACGGACCATATCTAAGGCGTCACTTTCGTGTTAGACTGGCCTGCTCATGACAAGGAGATCGGGGTTAGAATCCCGGTCTGGTCTACTGACGGTGGTTTTTACTAAATAGTTTCTCACTCTCCTTCCGCGCAAATGCAGGTAGATTACCTCTAAAATACTTCCTTCCGTATCCCTACTCCATTAGAGTAATTATTAATGAGTATAAACTTAACCATTATTAATACGTGGTGGGGGAAAAAAAAAGGTTGTGGGCTGAGTATTTTTTGGTGGAAAGTTGAAATAAAAATGATTACTTAGATAAATTCCGGGGGCCATACTTGTAAGTTGGAAAACAATCCATGTTTTTTTATTCGGTCGAATTAATCATTGGAATGTCCTGTAAATAACTCATCACTTTCTCTTAAGACACCTTCTCATCTTCCCTTTCTAATTAGTTTCACGTATGGTAGAGAAGTAGGTCCGATGTTAACTGAATGACCGACACAAACATAACGCAACGAGGTAAAAGCTAAAATAATGACCACTCGTTTTCATGGTTCGGCTACCAGCTAGGCCAATTATTAATCAAAGGATAATAGAACTACGTTCGTTTTCAAGAGCAGCCTACTTGGATAGGAATTTGGAAAGAAGAGACTTTTAGAAAATATAAATTTTTGTTGTTGTTTTGTTGTTGTTGTTGTGGTAAAGGTTGACAGCATCTTATTTTATTATCGGTATTTTTTAAAATCATTGTGTCTTACTACCGGCTCAAGATATACGCATATACAATAATTACTCTAGTGGGGTAAGGATGAGGAAGGAAGAATTTTAGAGGTAATATACCCGCATTTGAATAGAAGAAAAGTGGGAAACTTTTAAAACAACCCACCCTCAATAGACATGACCGGGATTCGAATGCCGATATACCTGTTATCAGCAGGCCAATTTAACATGAGTGACACCTTAGACCATTAGGCCACCGAAGTAGATCACCAATCTTAGTTTCATTATTTTCTAATGAAGACTCCAAAATACTACACACTACGATGCATTGCCTGGCTTCAGAGGTTTTATCTATTTAAAATACAATTTACTAGGGATTAAAAAGTTCACCGATAAACAAGCGCTGAACAAAAACTTAATCACGTGACAAGCTCTAAGCTAATCACTAGATTTCAGCTTGGTCCGCTCTACTCGAGAACTTCTGCTTGGGATACCCACTCAACTCTATAAACCAACCAACTCAAATCATTGTGCGTGCGCTATAGAGATAGATACAAGCGGACAGCTTCATTTACTGTTTTAAGGAATGGGTGACCTGGTGGTCTAGGGGTAAGGTGTCAGACTTCTATTCTGGCGTCCGGGGTTCAATCCTCGGTCCCGGCAAAGATTTATCTGATTACCAAACCCTTCCTTCACCTCTGACAAGACATCTTGTGAATGTGAGGAATGCCAGATCTCCACCGTGGTTCGGATTCCACGTTAAACTGTAGGTCCTTCATTTTCATCTCACAATCACCCTACCATTGCACATTAGCGTAAGTGCGTATAACCCGGACGGGTAGTAAGACGAGGTGCTAATAATAATAATAATAATAATAATTTAAGGAATGGAGTAGCCCGTTAAATGTGAAGCGTGTTTATCGATGTATTGGATTGTGTCACGTCACATCTCTATATTGTGAAAACATTCATAGGGACAGTAATCTGTAAGGTATACACATCCACTAAACAAAAAAATAGATTGATTAATAATGCACCAATTATTTAAAATTGCTTTAACTTCTCAAATGATCGCCATTATAATACAATAATAGTATTAATCATATTTTACCCCATTTTAATTTCTCTCTCTCTATATATATATATACACATATATATATAGAGAGAATAAAATGGGGTAAAATATGATTAGTACTAATACTAATAATTAATTAATATTAATACTATTATTGTATTATAATAGCGATCATTTGAGAAGTTAAAGCAATTTTAAATAATAGGTGTATTATTAATCAATCTATATATATAGATCATATATATAAAATCAATCAATATAAATATTCATATATATAGATCATATATAATCAATCAATATATATATATATAATCAATCAATCTATCTATATATATATATATATAATTATTATTTATTTAATACATTCTTAGTGGATCCTTAAAATCATTTCATAAATCCCCCCCTTTTTTTCCTGTTTTTTATGTTTTCAATTTTCGCTGCAAAGTATTATGGGTAAACATATCAATATCAACATACCGGTACATTTCTGCTGACGCGCGAATGACAGCGACACTCAAACAGGTTCTGCGCTATTTCGTTTAAACGTGTGTATCAAAGTTTATCTGTGGGTGCCTCTTGTTATAGCAATTCTTGTTCCGAGTGTTCTCGTTCACCCTCCCTAGTTTGTGTCTGTCTACCTCTCTGTCTACCTAGGCTGGGCAGTAAATGACTCACAGGTGACGAAATACCGCCGACATTCCATTCGGGGTTCCTATCCTACTAGTCTTACAGCTATGTCGAAACCAGTCATTTGAAATATTAACATTTACCAGAACTACTGGAAGGGTTGGTTGAGGGTATGACGAGTCATTTTTGAAAAAGGGGCCTACCCGTATAAGCGTGGTGAGAGGAAATAAAAATCACAGGGATAATTTAAATGTTATAACTTATAACTAGAGCCCCGTAAAAAAAGATTTTATTTTTAGTCAAATTTGGTTTTTTAAATATCACTTTTCGGTGTTATTTCGTGTTTATTCAGAATTACATGTTATAAGAGGGTATCATTTACTTAAGGATCCCACGTTAAACTGTAGGTCCTCCATTTAATCTCGCAAACACCCTACCACTACACATTAGCGTAAGTGCGTATAACCCGAATGGGTAGTAAAACGCGGTGCTAGTAATAATAATAATAATCATTTAGGAAAATCTACCTAAAATACACCCAACCGGGATTTGTACCATGAGCTCCCATTTTTCGGCAATCTAGCTTATTACAAGAGCCACGCTTTAGATCATTCGATCACCGCAGAGGGTTGTTTGGATATGAATGCTTACCGAAATTTTACTCTAAAGGCACTGTTTAGAAGATTTAAAAATGGTTTGAATATGGAATATTCAAAATTATTAGCTCAAATCAGGAGGGCCAGGATTTGACTTGGTTTGCAATTCAGATCGGGTGCGTTGACCAATTTACAAATTGATAATCTCTTTGGTCCCTACCATATATTTGTTATTCAGAGTTTATTTTAACTCTGCCTTGTATTATTTGATCATTTATGTTATAAATATTACTAAATAATTTAGACGCCTTTTTTTCTTTCTCTCGACACCTCGGAGAGAAAAGTATTGTGATCGTCAAAAAATTCAAACTCAAGATTTTGATAAATGACGACGTTTCATGACCCCCCGAAAAAAAAAAAAGAGTGGTTTTCGGAATGGATGTCCGTCCTTCCATCTGTACCTCGGTCTAGAGCTGAAACTATTTTACCGATTGAGATAAAACTTGGTATCTGGGACCCCCTAGGGATTTTTGAAATTATATACCCAAAACTAAATTTAAGGGTAGCTTACTGAGGGCAAAAAGAAAAAAAAATGATTTTCTTGAAATTCAATTTTGATTACATTTTACATCTAGACACTGTTTATTACTATGAACAAGGTGGCGATTCTAATTTTCTTATGAAAATGACATTGAGGGTACTTTACATAGGGACATTTTTACAATTTTCGTCATTTCTCCGAAACTATTTGAGATACGTAATAAGCTTATCATTGTAAAATTGTAGTACTATTAAAGATACAAATCTTGTATTTGAAATAATTTTTTTTATAAATTCAATAGTTTATGAGTTATAATCAAATATATAATTTTTAATTCAGGTATTTGAAAATGAATTAGATGCTTATGCTCTTTGGCGGACAAAGAAGTTTCTCTTTTCTCAATTTATCTGCAAGTGTTTCTAGTTACTAATACAATAGAGTAAGCAAGTAACAGTGATTATTATTTCATTTACAATATTTTTTGTAGTATTTCTTCAACAATGTATATACCCATTATTTCGTGTGCGTTGAACCGTACCATTTATTTCAAAATCTGTGTAGATTTGGGGGCCAGACGAAATCAGGTCACCGGCCGTGAATTGTACCCCACGGTTTAAGTCATTCAGGAATAAACAAAATACAAAATTTTGCAAGCAACTTAGTTCTTGAATTCAAAATTCCAAACATGGTCTGCGTCTCGAGAATTTTCTTATGTAACCTTCTGAATTTTAGTTACAAGTAAAAAAAAAAA